>JAJMDW010000211.1:0-67243 GCA_030573755.1 Starmera amethionina
ACTTTTCAACAGCACACTTAGTACACCTCATTTTTGATCTAAGTCAATTCAAATCTTGCTGGAAATTTCGTGTTGTAAGATGTACTTTATATTTCATTTGAAAAATAAGATTACGCGTTCCGGTTTCAAATTTAAATGGTAAGTTCCGACTGGTTAGGGCACACCGTGAACTTTTTTTACTTCTAAAAAATTGGACTTTTGTTTCCCACTTTATCCGGTGCACAGATGTTTGTTGTCGGGCTATGATTGGCTAAAAAATTTTAAGTGTGGTAAAGGTGACAGTAAGAGCTACAGTACTCGTAAAAAGCTGGTTGAAAAACCGGTGCATGGGCCCAGTGGTACTACAAGGCACTGGAAACACTTTCCAGCGCTGAAAATCACCAAAATCCCTGAAAAAATTACTGTACAAAACGCTGCACAGCGGTGGAATCTGTCGTCTTTCCAAATTTTTCGTTTTTTTTCGTTTTTTCACTCCTTAAAGAAATAAAATGAATTGAATTTATAAAACAAAATAAACAAATAATAAACAATCATAACAAAGTTCGTGCTTGGTTACATTCAACTCAACTCATCTCAACCCAACTCTCCTCATCTAAACCGCTCGTACCCAAACGTGTGGATTACTGCTAGACACCGGCTCTACACAGCTTACTACCATCACAGGCTTTCTCAGTTGTTAAACACGCTTTGGAAACGCCACCCACTTCTTTTCATCACGCTCAGTCAATTCTAATATAGTGTGTGCTCAACTCTTTTTCTCGAACAAACCTTTACAGCTACAGTTAAGGGTGGTGAAGTTTAAAAAAGCTAAGACGTTTGGATATAAATTAGGTGCTATCAGAATAGTTGTTTGTTGTTGTTGTTTTTTTATTTGAGACTCAACTCGAAAATATTCTCAAGTTTTGATAACTTTTTTTTAGGTACTTGAAAGGTGTGCTTTGTCTTGAACTTGGGTTCTTTTCAGACTCCATCTCTCTGAAACTTTGCTATTTCATAACTTGCTCAATTGTCATTTTGCATCGGTGTTTTTTTTTTCAGTTATCATTTATTAGTTTTTTGTTACCTCTTTTTTTTCAACATCTACAAAACTCGTCATTTTTTATATCAATCAATTAACTTGTCATCATTGTTAAAAGATAGACTTAATTAATTGTATTATTATCATTATTCATTTTCATCAACAACATTTGTTACCATTTTAATCAATTTAAATTGATATTCACAGAACAAAGAACAGGATTCTTGAGTTTTAACAGTCATTCAATTCATTAATTTAGCATTTCAAAAACATTGTTTTAACCAAAAAAATCCTTGAAAAATCACATCACTGACATTTCATCGAGCATCATCAATAATAATTCATATATAAACAACAACTAATCATTAACTAGGTGAAAACCATGACAAGTCAATTGATTTCTCCAGAAAAGCATCAACATATCCAAATGCAGCAGCAGTATCAACAAAGTCAGCAGCAGCAACTACAAAATTTTCCCCAGCATCCTTCATTGGGTTTTAATCAATTGATGTCATCATCTGGAACCTCTCCAACTACAGGAAATATAAGTTTGAACACTTTTATTGATTCAAATTTGAGAAGAGGCTCCATTAAACCTCCATCGCCAATTGGGTTGACTGCAGGAATGAACAGTTTATCATTATCTGATGATCATTCTCTTCAGAGTCAGCAGATACATCAGCAATCACAACAAACCCCACAACAGCAAGGCATTTATACTTTAAGAATTAGAAATTTGCCGTCAGATTTGACAATTAGGGAAGCTTATTGTATTTTCACATTTGCTAAAGATTTTATCAATTTAGAATTATTACCAGATTCAAACAACAATTGGTATATTTTAGCAAGGTTTTCATCATTATCAACTGCATCAACTTATTCCCAATTTTTTGAGAAAAATAAAATATTTGGACCTCATTATCCATACACATTGAAAACTGAAATTATTGATGAAAATTTCAATCAAACAAGTTTAAGTTTTTTAAATGCTACAACAAATAACAATAACTTGAATGGGACTTCCACTTCCATAAAGTCTAATAATCCTAATAATAATACAAACTCTTCTGGTAAAAGACCGAGTGTTGGAAATCAAAGATCAAGATTTCTATTCAGTGATCCATTTGCTAATGAGCCACTTCATGAATCTATGGCAGAAGCAAACTCTTCTTTTAGTGCCAATAATGGATTGGGAAGCCAACTTGTTAGAGATCCATGGCAAGCACCTCCACAATCGGCACCAGCTGAATCTTTACATTCATCACATCAATCTTCAATTTGTCAACAAGGTCAAGATCCATTATCACATATTACTCAACCAACTCCATCATCAGCCGGAAACTTAGTGAGCGGTCCTACAGCCGGTACTGTTGGATCATATTCTCAAAATGGTTCATCAAATGGGCTTATAGTTGATTGGGATAGAAGTAGAAGATCAAATTCTGTTTTCTTTAATAATAGTAGTAATGGAAGTGCATCAAATATTGCAAACTCTAATGGATCAAATAATTTAATTTCATCTCCATTATTAACTACTCAACTGTCGCAACCTTCAATTTCTGGTCATTTATCATCAAATAATAGTCAATCACCACAAGCATCAACGATTTCCACTGTTCAATTACCAAACACAACAAACTCAAACTCAAACTCTCAAGCAGATTTATCATTATTAGCAAGAGTTCCACCACCAATCAATCCGGCTGATCAAAATCCACCATGTAATACTCTCTATGTTGGAAATTTACCTCCTGATACAACTGAAAGTGAACTGCGTGAGTTATTCTCGCCACAAATTGGTTTCAAAAGATTATCATTCCGTAATAAAAATCAACAAAATAGTTCAAATTCAACTTCTAATTCAAATGGAACAAATGGATCAAATGGGTCAAACGGTTCACATAATAACAATAATAATAATTCTAATCAACATGGTCCAATGTGCTTTGTTGAATTTGAAGATGTTGCGCATGCAACCATTGCATTGGCTGAATTATATGGAAGTCAATTACCAAGACCAAATGGTAGTATTTCAACAAAAGGTGGAATAAGATTGTCTTTTTCTAAAAATCCATTGGGAGTTAGAGGACCATCTCAAAGAAGAACAAATAGTTTTGCTTATTCTAATAATTCCTTCAAATGATTGGTTTTTTTTTTCTTTTTTTGAATTATTTGTTTTAGTTTCAGGAGTAAGGTGTTTGTTATTATTATCAAATTATTCTGTGCGTTCGTGTATCTATGTGTTTTTGTTTTGCTTTTTTGTCGGTTTACAATTTTAATTTATTTCATTTGAGTTTCTTTTTTTTTTTTTTTTGTTATTAATATTCCCATTGTTATTATCTGCCTGAATTTATTAATTAATTGTTTTAATTTCTTTTGCTTTATTTTACAG
This sequence comes from Starmera amethionina, assembly GCA_030573755.1. Classification (NCBI taxonomy): domain Eukaryota; kingdom Fungi; phylum Ascomycota; class Saccharomycetes; order Phaffomycetales; family Phaffomycetaceae; genus Starmera; species Starmera amethionina. The sequence goes on from JAJMDW010000211.1 coordinate 3,411, forward strand.
CTTTATTTCACTTTTTTCTATTTTATCTTGAAAGACATTAACCGTAACTGTTTATAGGAATTTAATATTATTCAACTTTTCAATCAATAAAAATGTATGTGAGGAATGACCTTTTGTATATTCAAGTCAAAAGAAGATTTTACGCTACAATCATTAACAGCTAATTGTGCCGACACAGTGCGTTCTGGATTTAATGACAGTAAATACTTATATTCTATAACCCTCCTAAGCTAGACGCTTTGTCTGGCATTTGAAAACTGAACTTAAAGTAATTGGTTGATATCCCTTCTTGATGAAAGAGAATAATATATAGTCAACTCGTGTTCAATTAATTAGAAAACCTTTAACACAATTCACTTGATACTTTTACCCCGTTGAATATTTGAATTTAAATTCACTTATAATACACTTTTTTAGTTCTTTGGAAAAAATCAACGATAAATTCAACGCCATTTTTCCACACTTTTTAATGTGAATTTCAAGGAAAGGAAAGCACCATACCATAGTTCCCGTTAAGGGCTACTCAACCATGCTACTCGTATGTTTTCTAAATCAAAACTCAAATTTCAGTTCTACGGATTTCTGCGGATTTCTGCGGATTTTTCCCAAACTTGTTATGTTTTTTCTTCAACGTGACCCAAGATCTAGCATCAAATTTTGTGGTATACCTTTTCCACCTTCTTTTAAATTCTCTCACATCTCTTCAAAAGCTTTTCATAATTTGGTCTTTCTCTTCGACCATTTTTTGAAGGCGAATACAGTCTAATTTGTAGCTTCACGAGTTTCAATAATCAAATCAATTAGATTATAGGCACTTTCCATAAACAGTTGCTGGGCCATCGGTGCTTCCATGGTAGTGATTTAAGTGTGATTATAATTGGATGAAAATATATGAATATAAATCTAAATATCAAAACAAACCAATTATATTTTTTATGATATTCAATATAATTTGACAAATACGTACTACCCGGCCGCCCCGCGCAAACTGTAAAAAGCTCAACGACAGCTTTATTTTAAATGCTTTAGCGTTGATAAATTCACTTGCCACTTTATATATTTAATTTAAATTGTAATATAACTAGTATTAATTAACTAATACTACAGCTACAATATTAAGCTGTGAGTCGTATAATATAATTCTATCATATTATAATTCTTATATAAATTATAATGATTAGTACAATCCATTAATTAATACTGGGATATGTAGTGATCATTTAGGAGTAGCAAACCAGATATCAATCATATATGGTTGATGCACAGCATGAATGATTAACCATTTAATAAAAACAATTATTAAGCATTATATATTAAGTAATTAACAGTCAATTTTTATTTTATATTTTAAACACGACAATTTGAAATTTCTAAAACTAAGATATCAGAGGCACCGCCAGCTTTCAGTTTATCTAAAGTTTCACCCTTTTTAGATCTTTGAATCATTGAAGAAACAGCAACCCAGCCTTCATCATCAATTGGAGAAACAGTTGGGGCTCTTCTACCAGGAGTGATAGCCAATAAAGTATCTAGTTGTTCTCTTGGAGCATTATATTCACATAAAACATATTCTTGAGCAGTTAAAACACCCAACATTCTGTTATAAATGGTTTCAATTAATTCAGGATGAGTTGGATTATTTGACTGAATTAAATAAGCAGAAGTTGGTAGAACAGTATCAATATCAATTAAACCCGCAGCTCTCATTGTTTCTCCACTTTCAACTAAGTCAACAATGGCATCAGCAACTCCTAAAGCACAAGAAGCTTCAACTGAACCTCCAACGTATTTGATTTTAGTTTTCAATGGAGCACCAGATTCAACACCTTCTAAATTTTCGAAATATTTTCTTGTTAAATTGGTGAATGAAGAAACAATAGTTTTACCAATTAATTGTTTTGGATCAGTGATTCCAGATTTAACTGGAACTTGAACTTGTAATTTACATTTACCGAATTTCAAATCTAAAGCAAGTTTAACATCAACATCACTTTCTTTAACTTGATCCACACCAGTAATACCTAAAGAACAACGTCCTTCACCAACAAAAGTAGGGATATCAGCAGCTGGTAAGAAAATTAAAGCAATAGGCATGTTTGTGGATAATGCAATATCAAGACGGTTGTATCTGTTGAATTCAATATCTGAACCTTTGAGTAGTTGACAACATTTTTCATAAAGACGGCCCTCTAAAAGCAAAAAAAATGTTATTATTATATCAATCAGACAGTGATTTGTCACGTACTTTTTGGGACAGCAAACAATAGTCTGTCAGTTAGATGGTTAACTAAATCCATGATGAACCCCTCTATAAATTTAATTTTATTTAAATTTGATTCTAAAAACGTTGATTTTCTTAATTTTTCAACAATTTTCATGTACCAGTCAAAATTTTTATCTTGGACTTCAAATGAAATTTTTTAAAATATGTCAGACTCATACATGAGCTGGAAAAAAAAAAAAAATTGACGTGAAAAGCAAGTCAGATATTATCTAATGAAATTTTAACGCCAAGAATTTTACCACGTTAAAACAGTGAATAGTAAATACTTGAACAGTAAACACTACAAGAATTAAAATCAAACATTTAAATTAAATTAAATAAAAATAAATAAAATTAATAATTAAGATTATTTATAAGTTAACGAATTGAAAGAAAGTTGATATATTAAGTATTAAATTGTTGATGAGGACAGGGGGGAAGGGAGGAAGGGAATATAAACATGTATAAGTTGTAGGTGGAAAGATTGAATTCAATTTGAAATATTATTTGAAGAGGAATTTGACGAAAGTGATGAACCTTCTCTATGCCAGAATTTCAATAATAAATCAGCATATCTTTGTAGTTCTTCAACTTGAATCATTAATTTAAAATCAGTTAATAAAAGAAATTGAATTTCTAAATGATTTAATTCTTCTAATGGTAAACCTCCAACTTTTGCATACCTTGAATTTTTATAAAAAATATCACTGAAAAATTTTGAAGAAACCGTTATACCAGCAATAATTAATCTATGAATATTATAACTATCCATTACAAATAATTGTTGTTCATCTTTAAAATTTGCTCTTTTTGCAATTCGATCAAAATAAACTAATAGAGTTAAAAAAACTTCATTAGTAACTGGACAATATTTCAAGATTCTTGTTAAATATGCATGTAATGAAATAGCTGGTACGTTTCTTCCATGGAATGCAAGAACATTGGCGGTATATTTGTTATTTGAAGACGAAGATGATGAGGATGATGAATGATGAGGTGGTGGTGGGGTGTTTGTAGAAGAAGAAGTAGAAGAAGAAGAATGATGATTGTGATGATGATGATGATTTGGATGAAGATTATCGTTTGCATCAACGATTTTTTGTAATAAGGCACTTAACATTAATAACAGTTCATTTGAAGGATGGTTTATGATATCAAGGGAAGGTTCTGATGGTGCTAAAGTTATTTGTGATACTGAAGAGGAGAAAACTCTATCTGAATAATGTAACTGCTGTTGATCATGTGATTGAGTGTTAAAAGGTTGAGATTGTGAATTAGAAGGGATAGGAATAGAATGTTGTGGAGATGAGCTAAATGCAGTATGATGGGATATTGTTGTAGTTGGTTCAGCATGGGATGAATGTGAAAAACTATTAAAATAAGCAGGTGGTTGTTGAGTATTATTATTATTATTATTATTATTCTTAGTAGTATTATTATCAATGACATTTTGATATTGATTTATGGTTGGATTGGAGTGGATTGACGAGTATGAAGAGGACACTGCATTTGGAGTGTTATGAAAAGGTGTATATGAGTTTGCAAGATTGCTAGGGTTGAGATGAGAACCAATATGGTTATTATTATTATTATTATTATTATTATTATTGAAATAATTGGACGTTGTTGAGTTTGCAGATGATGATAGCACCGAGTTGTGATACAATTCTGAAGGAGGATTTGCCTGTGGAGAGTTGAACAACAAATTGTTATTTGTCAAGCTGTTATTCATACCGTTGATCAAGCTGCTGCTGTTGTTATTGGTGATGATGTTGTTGTTATTGTTATTGTTGTTGATGGAGTGGTAAGGGTTTCTTAGCGACTGAGCATGGTTTGAATAAGAGTAGTTTGAGTAGCTTGATGCTGAGTGGGCCAAAGGGTCCTGGTTCTGTTGCTGCTGACCTGGGATAAATATGGGTTTCGAGGAGTCAAGCTGTAGGTTAGTTTGTTAGTTGATGTTACTCGAAGATGAGAGGTGTGTGCTATGTGGTTCTCTCCAGTAAAAGAGTTGCAGTGAAACGTACCTGCTGCATTGCCTGGGAAGTTGTGATAGGTGATGAGCTTTTGGAGTTGTTTATATGTATGTACAGTAAAATTGAGGATATTTTTTACTTTATGAAAGGAAAATTATGTGTACATACATAAAAGTTGCAGAACAAAGTATTTCAGTGTTTTGAACAAGTTTGTTGAACAGCTTTACAACTGCACTGCTAGAGAAGAGAATAGCAAAGCAGAGCAGAAATATAGACGAGAAGAGAAGATGTCCAGAGCAAGCAAAATCACACTGGCCTCCACCATTCTGGTCACAACAGCCACCGTGATCTGGGTGCACAAGGTCCAGGACGAAGAGCGTAACGCGTTGCACCAGGGCCCTATCAAGGACGCACAGAGACAGCAGGAGAAGACCAAGCAGAAGCTGCTGGCCAACAAGCGTGAGCACGAGGAGCAGCAGCAGCTCAGAAAGCAGTACGAGGCCATGCAACCTCTCAGTGGTGAGGTTGTTGCAGGTGAGGACAAGAGTAAATAAATAGGTCTTCATATATTCCCCATGTTTATAGTTGCAGTGATGGTGGTAGATCATAGAGCTAGTGATAGATGTACATAGAGAAGATGGTTGTTACGTAGCTACGTAGTTACGTACAGTAATTGTAACTGTAATTGTAATTGTAATGTTTCCGCAGAACGGCCAGCAGAGTCAGACCGGTCCGCTCTGAGTCTGCAGCTCTTTTGTCGTAGACTTCTTTCTTTCTCTGTTTCTGTACAAGTATATATAATCAGCTTGCTTGCCACCACAATGTTCAGAACACTCGTCTCCAACACAGCTAGAACCGCCAGAACAGCAACCACCAGCAGAATGTCTATTTCCTACGTCGCCACCAAAAAGGCTCCTCCAGCAGCAGCATCCTACTCCCAGGCCATCAAGGCCAACAACTTCGTCTACGTTTCTGGCCAAATCCCTTACACTGGCGAGGGCAAACCAGTCGAAGGCTCCATCTCCGTCAAAGCTGAGCAATGTATCCAGAACGTCAAGGCCATCTTGGAGGAAGCGGGCTCTTCTTTGGACAAGACAGTCAAGATCAACGTCTTCCTCACCGACATGAACAACTTTGCTGAGTTCAACGCTGTCTATGCAAAACACTTCAACACCCACAAGCCAGCAAGATCCTGTGTCGCTGTTGCTGCTTTGCCGCTTGGTGTCGAAGTTGAAATCGAGGCTGTCGCCACTTTATAGTTAAATAACTAATGATTATACTACAATCTTTTGAGTTCTCTATGTAGTACTATATATTAATGTGTAGTGATCAGATCAAAATGTAAACAAAGAAAATTAATCAAAACAAAACTAGTACATAGTAAACAATATTTCAAACCAAAAAAGCAGAGAAAAAAACAACTCAACTCGACAACCAGGTTAATGCTGCTGCTCTCACTGATACCGCTTGCAGCTTGTGCCTGGATCACAGCTGCACTTGCCATTGCACTGGCTGTCACGAGCTACTCTCCGTTTTACATCCCACTAATCGTGTCTGAAATACTGACTCCTACATCAATCTTGCAATTGCGACAGAAAAACTACGCATTGGCTCGTCTATCTATTATGGTTACATCTATCCTGTCACTAGCAACAGGTCTCATACTCATAAACAAGCTTATAGCATCTCAAAATACAGCAGCATCAACTTCAACTCGTTCATTATTATTGAATTTCTTATTATCAATATACTCAATATCCCTAATGATAAAAGGATACTCAGTATCTCTCATACAGCAGTCATACACAACTCATCAACTACAACAGTGCTTGGAGTCAAGCACTGAAATACCCTATTCACAGAAAGTTTCAAATGAATACAACAATCTAAAATCTTTCAAATTATCTTCAAATACTTTGATTGATCAACATAATAATTCAGTTACTAGAACGAACAACAACAACAACTCAAAATCTTCTTTAATCTTGGAAAATCAACTGTTTGATTCAAAATTAGTCAACACCGCAGATCTAAATCAATTATCAAAACCTAAAAATTTGAAAACTGCTTCATCAATAACAGCAACAATACCAACAATAACAACAATCACCACCACCAAAAAACCAACTTTAATAGATTTAGAAAAACTTACAATTGGAAGAATTCCAATTGAATTATTACCTCCGCATTTGAAATTCAACTCAAACTCAAATTCAAACACTTTCAACTCTGCCTCTTCAAAAATCAAAGATAAACAACCATCTTCATCTACATCTTCTTCAAGTCCACAAAACGAATCCCTATTACCTGATTTATCGAGTCATAGCATGTCAAACGATGATGAAGATTGTAATCTATTAAATGGCTTAGAAAATATTCCAATGTTACCTCAGGATCTACAACAACAGTCACCTCAGCATCAACATCAACCACAACAGCAACAAAATCATCAATTTAATGATGATATTGATGATATTTCTACAATATCAACTATAAAAAATGATGAATCTAACTCTACACATTCTCAAAATATTTCAACTTCAACTCAATCAAATAATCAAGATGATTCAACAGAAAATGCTTTAAACGTTTTGACAAAATCAAAACATTACTCAATGGAATTAACTCCTTTATCATCCCCATTGAAATCATCATCAAACTTAATCTCATCAACAGCAACCCCACCTCCTCATTCATCATTAAGAAAAAGATCTCCATTTAAATCAGTTGATTTATCATTAATTAAAAATTTACATTCTTCATCTTCATTGACTTCTTCACAAAGTTCCCCAACTCATTCAATAAATCAACAATCTTCTAAACATTCCCGCTCAAATTCACCAATTAAAAACATTTTCCATTCCCCTTCGAAATCAAAATCAACTTTAAATTCAAATTTTGATAAACCAATCATTAAAAAAAAATCAATCATTTTGAAAGATAAGCCTATTAATTTGCAGCAAAATTCAATTGATACTGATCAAAATGAGGAATATCCAGAATGTGTCATTGGTGAATATGATAAAGAAAAATGGACTACAATGGTTAGATTGAATTTAATTGATAATTCTAATTGATTGATTTTAATTTTTTTCAATTAAAATCTTAAAAAACAGTTTTATTTATTTCATGCACATTATGTACAATAATATTTGACTTTCATAATTTTCATTATACAGCTTGGTTTCATAAATTTTTGAATATTTATCGTAGAGATCTAAATTTCATGATTTTGTGTAACGTTCACTTACTAAAACTTCAAAACAACTTTTAATTTTAATCTCTCTTTCAAATGAAAGAAAGAAATGAATAAATAAATCAACACAGCAAATGAAGATGTCATTTGAGTTTCAAATCCCAACAACATCATCACAACTGACAAAGTTTTATTCAAATTTATCAACCCAAAATTTGCCTTTTTTTCAAAAATTTATATCTCATCATTTTCAAAAATTCTTAAAGTCTCAATCAATCCTTTCCCAAAAGGAAATAATAATTTACAGATTTCAAGATTTATATTTAACTATTTTCAACACTAAAATAACTACCAACTCATACTCATCAAATTTATTAAAAAATGATTCAAATTTGAAAAATTTATTTGAAAATCAGCATTTGTATCCAGATTTGCAAACCACAATATTAGAATTCAAAAATCAATTACTGAAAATTGATGAATATAATGAACAGTTATTATCTTACCAAATTCAAAATATCATTGAAATTCCAAAAATTCTGTTAAATAAGTCTGAAGAATTTGAGTATAGATTAGCTTTTTTGTTGTTAAGTTATATTGAGAATTCAAACCATGATTTAAAATTGAAGGCAATGATTGATCAATGGATACTGGAGGTTAAACAATGGAGTGTACATTGCGTACCAGCCAGTTGAATTTATTTTTATGTTATGATACTTTCTTCAATATTTTTGTATATGTGAATCTAATTACGATTATTTACAACTGATTTAAATAATTAATAACAAAACGTAATATCAAATTTTACACAAGACTAACCAGATTTACCGAATCTGACTAGAGAACGAACTTTCTTTCTGGCAAAAGATGCAGTACCTTCTTTAAACACTTCATCTAATTCTTCCAATGTGAATCTCTTAGTTTCTGGAATGAAAAAATATGTTGCAACAACTAACACAGCATTCCAAGCTCCATAAAAATATAACCCTCCAGATGTTGTCATTGTTTCATTCATCTTAGGCCAAGTCATACTTAAACAGAAATCTAATAACCAATTAATAGCCATTAAAAATGCCGAATGTGCTGCTCTAACATTAATTGATGGAGTTTCTGCAACTAAAGTAAAGGAAATTGGTCCAATACCTAAACCAAAGGCAAAAACATAAACATACATTGCAGTTAAACCAGCTCCTAATCTAGATGTATCATTAGAAACATTTAAAACACCACCCAACCAAAACAAACAAATTGCTTCAAATGGTAAAGTAGCTAATAACATTGTTCTTCTACCAAATTTATCAATTAATTGGGTTGAAACAAAAGTTGCTAAAAAACAACCACCACCAATACCAATTGATCCTCCAATTGCGGTAATTGGATCAATACCTGCACCTGTTAAAATGGTTGTTGTATATGAAACTAAAATATTAACACCACCATATTGTTGACCAAAGACACCTAAAAATGAAACAAAAAGTGCAAATCTATTTCTTCTATTTTTAAATAAATCCAAAAATTGATGCCACATAGATTTATCATCATTGACAGTTAATAATTCATCTTCAAATTTTAATGATTCATAAAGAATATAAAAATCTCTTGCACCTGAAACATCGGTTTTTCTCAATTTAATTAAAGATTCCAAAGATTTTTTACCATGATTTTTACTAATTAACCAACGAGGACTTTCTGGTGGAAATAAAACCATCACAGCACAAATTAAAGGAGGAACAAATGATGAACCAATCATTAATCTCCATGATAATGAACCATGATTAATTTCAACAAATGCTCTATTAAAAACAGAACCTAAACAAACACCAAAAGCAACAAAAGTTTGCCATAACATCAGCATAGCACCACGATTTAAAGCAGGAGAGCATTCTGCAGTATAAATTGGAACAATACTCGAATTTAAACCCATACCAACACCTAAATACAATCTACCAACTAATAATGCAGCTAAACCATTTGAAAAAGCTTGCCATAATGAACCAGAAACACCAATAAAACAAGCCAATAAAACAATTTCTTTTCTACCCCAATATTTATTCAAGAACACAGTTAATGGCGAACCTAAAACTGCAGCAGCTAAATAAGGAGATGCAATAACTAAACCTTGAATATTTGTATCAGTAATATTAAATTGTGCATTGAATTGTAATTGAGCACCACCAACTGCACTTTCATCCATACCAAAATTGACTGCAGCAAATGATGTTGCTAAAGCAGCAAAAATCATATGTTTTGATAATGATAAGATTGGATGTGTTGTTTCTCTTGAAATTTTGGATTTTTCAGATTCAGTAAAAGAATCTGAATTTAAATAATCTGGATCATTTGCTAATAAAGCACCTTTAGTTAAAGTATTTCTATATTCTTCTAATTCATATTGAGATATTATAGAATCTAGACTTTTTAGAACTTCTTCTTCTGGTTTATATTGTTGGAAAACTTCTATAGTAGTTGAATTTTCATCATGAGATTCATTGAAATCATGTGAATCTTTTGAATTAACTGAAGGTGTACTATTATCTTCCTTGGACATTTTCTCTAAAGAAGAAGAGTTTTGATGATATGATGATAAAATGTCCGGTATAAAATATGTGGGTTTAATATTGGTTTATATAGTTCCAACTTCCAAATTCCAATCTTAATGTCGAAACTGAATACATATTTGAAAATTTTGTGCCAATAATATTGAATAATTACACAGTTGATTGAGTTGACAACTAGTTACAACATTAGGTGAAAAATTGTTTGACCGATGTGGCAGAAATTATCGTTGAGTTTTGAGACATTTATATAATTCTAACTTCTCACTGCTCAGCGTCACAGCTGCAGAATTGCTTTATCTAGGATTTCACTAATTTATTTCGACTAAATCTGTTGATTTGAGGTCATGTGTACCCTAGAGATCAGTCGGGACTAAAGTTCATGTAATTTGTAAACATACTATCATGGATGATGGCATCATGATTAAGCTCCAGAATCCAAGAGTAGGTATCAAAACTTGTTATGAATCAAAATATTGCAACCGTGGCTTCAATAGCTGATTTTTTTCGTAGAGTTGAATAAACTCGGTGTGACGTTTTCAAGCCATTATATTGCAATTTGCAGCTGATAAATTTTACTATAAATATAGCAGCATAAAATTTTATAAAATTGCATAAATTGAATGTTAGAACTTGAGCAACTTGAAGCTGAAAAAGTTCACCAGTTAGTTTATGTAAATGGTTACCACCACCTCGTCTAAGAACGGATCAATGTCCACATTAACTGAATTAATTTTGTGCTCAATTCGTTTCTAAATTTTACTGCTTAGATGTCTGAAAGTTCTCAAATTGTGGCATAAATTACTATGCAAATTGTGTCTCTTCTGCAATATTCAATGGGTTACAGTTGTAAGTTGTGGAGTTCAATACTGTAGGCTGCTTATTCGGGCATTTAATTAGGGAGATTAAACTGGTTACTGCACACAAACTTGAATGTTAAAACTTAAAACCCTTAAAGGCTTAAAACACTGAGAAACTCAATTATTGGATTTTTGTATGGGTGTCTGGAGATAATAACCCAACTCATGAAATTAAAACCGTGTTTTGAGTTCCATTCTTTTTGGCACTCACACCAACATTCCATCTTCAGTGTCCAGTACTGTCATCATGCAACCACCTCAACTCTCCAAACTCACTGCGATCCACCATTGCAGCAGCATCAAAACTCAAATCGTTTCTCGTTAAAGCCAACATCGCCAACTCAGCAAAAAAAAAATCCTCTTTGAATTATCATGAAAAAAAAAACGCGAGTGGCAAATTCAAGCACTCTGTTGAAGAAACAAACAACTAGCTACATCGCCAACATGTCTCGTGCGCTGGTCGACAATCCCACTGTTGCGTCCTCGCAGCTACTGGTGGTGCGCCCTTTCACAAGCAGACCTTATGTGTTTCCCTTTTTGTTTTTATACCCAGTCTTCTTCAATATCTATTTCAACTACTATGACAAGTACATCGTGGGTTCGGAGTGGACTTTCGTCTACTTGGGTTCCATCATCTCATTGCAGATGCTGCTAGCGCTTGTCACAAACTGGTCGTTGAAAATAGACTCCTGGTTCAACTACATCGCCGTCTCCAATTTAGATGAAGCCACTCATATTTTGATCAATACTACTCCAAATAATGGTGCTGGTGCCATTGTCGAATTGAACCGTGATGTCTACTCCGATGAAACACAATTGTCTTTTTCTTTCCAAAAAAGAAGATTTTTATACCATCAAGACGTTGGTACTTTCACTCCTCCAAAATATTTGGTTGAAGAAGAACCATTATTAAAGGTTTATCAATCTTCCAAAGGTTTATCTGGTGATTTAACAAAATCTTATCGTTTATATGGCAAGAATTTTTTTGATATCCCAATTCCAACTTTTTGGGAATTGTTTAAAGAACATGCTACTGCTCCATTTTTTGTTTTCCAAATTTTTTGTGTTGGTTTATGGCTATTAGATGATTCTTGGTATTATTCTTTATTCACTTTATTCATGTTGGTTTCTTTTGAATGTACATCTGTTTTTCAACGTCGTACCACAATGGGTGAATTTAGAACAATGGGTGTCAAACCTTTTCAAATTTATGTTTTCAGAGATAATAAATGGGAACAAGTTGAAACAACTGAATTATTACCTGGTGATTTAGTCTCTGTTACTCGTACTGGTGATGAGTATGCTATACCATGTGATCTAATTTTAACTGACGGTGCTGCTATTGTTAATGAAGCTATGCTTTCTGGTGAATCTACTCCATTATTGAAAGAATCTATTAAATTAAGACCAAGTGAAGAAAAAATTCAATTGGAAGGTTTAGATAAAAATTCTATTTTACATGGTGGTACTAAAATTTTACAAGTTACTACTCCTACTGATACCATTGTCCCAATTGCTCCAGATCATGGTGCTTTAGCAATCGTCACTAAAACTGGTTTTGAAACTTCCCAAGGTTCTCTTGTTCGTGTTATGATTTTTTCAGCTGAACGTATTTCTGTTGGTAATTATGAATCTTTCTTTTTCATTTTATTCTTGTTAGTTTTTGCTATTGCTGCTTCTTGGTTTGTTTGGGTTGAAGGTACAAAAATGGGCCGTATTCAAAATAAATTGATTTTAGATTGTATTATCATTATTACATCCGTTGTCCCACCTGAATTACCAATGGAATTAACTATGGCAGTTAATACCTCGTTAGCTTCATTAAGTAAATTTTATATTTACTGTACTGAACCATTCCGTATCCCATTAGCTGGTAGAATTGATGTTTGTTGTTTTGATAAAACTGGTACTTTAACTGGTGAAGATTTAGTTTTTGAAGGTTTAGCTGGGTTTGGTAAATCTGATGATATTCGTCATTTATTCCAACCAAGTGAAGCCCCGGAAATCACCAATTATGTTTTAGGTTCTGCCCATGCTTTAGTTAAATTGGATGACGGGGAAGTTGTTGGTGATCCAATGGAAAAAGCAACTCTAGAAGCTGTTGGTTGGGAAGTTGAAGATAAAGATGTTGTGGTCAGAAATATTGAAGGCTCTAAAAAGAAAGAAAAAATCAAAATTTTACGTCGTTTCCAGTTTTCTTCTCAATTGAAAAGATCCTCTACTATCTCTGCTTATGGTAATAAAACGTTGGCTTCAGTTAAAGGTGCTCCAGAAACTATTCATCAAAGAATTATTGATGCTCCAGAAAATTATGAAGAGGTCTATCAATCTTTTACAAGATCTGGGTCTCGTGTTTTAGCTCTTGCCTATAAATTTTTGGAAGATAATATCAGTACTACTAAAGTTACTAAAGTTAAAAGAGAAGATATTGAAAAAGATTTGAAATTTGCTGGATTTATTGTTTTCCACTGTCCTTTAAAAGAAGATGCTATTGAAACCATTGAAATGTTAAATGAGTCAAGTCATCGTTGTGTTATGATCACTGGTGATAATCCTTTAACTGCTGTTCATGTTGCCAAAGAAGTTAAAATCGTTGAAAGGGATGTTTTGATCTTAGATTCACCAGAAGAACGTCATGGTGTTAAACATGAATTAATTTGGAAGTCTGTTGATGAAAGTATTATTACTCCATTCAATCCATCAGAACCAATCGATGAAAAAGTTTTTGAAACTCATGATATTGCAATTACTGGTTATGCTTTAGCTAAATTAACAGATCACTCTCAATTGAAGTCTTTGATTAAACACACTTGGGTTTATGCAAGAGTCTCTCCTGCTCAAAAGGAATTTATTTTGTTAAGCTTAAAGAATATGGGTTATAACACTTTAATGTGTGGTGATGGTACTAATGATGTTGGTGCATTGAAACAAGCACATGTTGGTGTTGCTTTATTGAATGGTACTGAAGAAGGTATGAAAAAAATCATGGAAGCTAAAAAAATTGAATCTTTACAACAAGTTTATACTAAACAATGTGATTTGATGACAAGATTCAACAAACCTCACCCAAAAGTTCCATTAGCCATTGCTCACTTGTATCCTCCAGGTCCAACCAATCCAGATTATTTGAAAGCTATCGAAAAACAAGGTATTGAAGTTACAGAAGAAATGAGAGAATTGGCTAAAAAAGCCTTGGAAAAAGAATCATCTGAAAAGGCCCAAAGTGAAGCTCAAAGTGATTTAGCAGGTCAATTGTTAGGTTCTTTAACTCAATTAGAAGAGGAGTCAGAAGCACCAACTTTGAAATTAGGTGATGCATCTGTTGCTGCACCTTTCACTTCAAAATTATCAAATGTTTCAACTGTTACTAATATTATCCGTGAAGGTCGTTGTGCTTTAGTTTCAACTATTCAAATGTACAAAATTTTGGCATTAAATTGTTTAATTAGTGCATATTCTTTATCTGTTATTTATCTTGCTGGTGTTAAATTTGGTGATGGTCAAGCTACTACTTCTGGTATTTTGATTTCTATTTGTTTCTTAAGTATTTCAAGGGGTAAACCAATTCAAAAATTATCAAAAGAGAGACCACAACCTGGTATTTTCAACATTTATATAATGGGTTCAATTTTAGGTCAATTTGCTATTCACATCATTTCCTTGATATATATCACGAGAGAAATTTATATATTAGAACCAAGAGAACCACAAGTTGATTTAGAAAAAGAGTTTGCTCCATCACTTTTGAATACTGGTATTTTCTTAATTCAATTAGTTCAACAAATCTCAACCTTTGCTGTTAATTATCAAGGTAAACCTTTCAGAGAAAGTATTACAGATAATAAAGGTATGTACTATGGTATTCTAGGTGTTGCAGCATTAGCATTTTCTGGTGCTACTGAATTTATTCCAGAATTGAATGAAGCTATGAAATTTGTTCCAATGACCACTGAATTTAAAATCAAATTGACAAGCTCAATGATTCTTGATTTAGTTTTAACTTGGTTGATTGAAAATGTTTTAAAATATTTTTTCATGGATTCTAAAGCTTCAGATATTGCTGAACGTCAAGCAGTCGAGAAAAAAGATTTATAGAGAGGGAGTATTTCAGCTAAAATTTTCAAAAAATGAAAATCATCATTATAAAACTTAAAACATTGATTTTTTTATATTAATTAGTATGACTTAATAGATTATTATTTACCATTATTCATTGTAGCTTTATTGATTTTTTCTATCATTGAAGTTCTATTTAGTATGCCCCATCTAATAACAATTCCATTTTCTTTAGTTTTAACAACCTTAAAATCATTAGGGAAAAAATCAGTTAGCTTTAGTATAATATCACTGGCTTCATTTTCATTAATTGGCGTGGTGACTAAACTATTTGCAAATAGTTCGGACAATTTTTTCAAGTGATAAGAATTGCTATCTTTTAATTGAACAATCAGGTTTAAAGCTTGAGATAATTTCCCGTTAATAAAAATTTGATGTTTTGTTTCTGGAGATAATGGAGGCGATATAATTTTTTTTTGTTCTTTCAATTTGATTCTTTCTAATAATGACATTCCTGTTCTTTTGTTTTCAAGTTTTGGAGTTCTTAATTTATTATCAAATTGAGATTTTGGATTTTTCAATTCATTTTCAGCAATCATTAGTTTTTGCTTTTTCAATAACGGCAATTCAGAGTTAACAACTTTAAACGAAGTTCTTGATGGGATTGGAATATCAAAACATGATTTTTCATTGAGTTTAAACCAAATTTCTAAACTTTCATGAAATTTACTTTTTAATGTCGAGACAGTCTTCAATGAGATTAATGATCTTGCAGCATCAATATCAAATGTATAATCATCATCTTTATCAATCAAAATCGGTAAAATGTTTTCATGGACTGTATGGATTTGTAGGATTTGATTGACGGTGACATGAGCTTGAGATAAACTTCTAACATGGCTTAAAATCTCTTTTATTTTGATGTTTGAGGTTCTAGTGTAATGTAGTAGCAGTGTGTTAATAATTGCAATGAAGACTTTTTCGATCCTGTCACATTTCTGCCTCAACTCAAGTTTAGAATTGTCTTGTTCATTTGAAATGTTTGAATCTTTCAATTGTTCGTACTCTTGAGGATAATGTATTTTCGCAACATTTTTATGGGATCTCAACAGATGAATGAAATAATAATCATAATACTTTTCAAACTCATGTTTAACTGGTTTGAAAACCAAATGATAAGGTCTCAAATCATCTCTTTTCTCTTTATATCCAAAAAGATCAGGACTGATCGCCCAAGGTTTCAAGTCATATTCTAAGTTAATAATGGGGCAATAGTCAATCGATACTAATGAAGTTTTCAATGGGGGAGTCATTTTATAATAATTGGAGATACAGACACCATATGTTACTAATTCCAACAGCTCACCTGCACATACCAGTAGTTTTTTCTCAGAGTTTGTTGATATTATATTTGGAGATTCATGCCAATTCCCATATATATCTTGGTATTCCATTGAATTTGGATTGAATATTAACGTTATTAAATCATGAAACTTGAAAGGCTTGGAATAACTGTTTTTAATTTTATCAATTGATGCGTCGGATAATTGTGGGTTATTGATCAGTTTTTGTTTTGAAAGGTTGTTGATCAGTTTTAACTTACCAAAATTGTCTGTTTTAGATACAAGTTCATCGACTGTTATATTTGAAGTTATAGTGGCGGTTAAAGCCTCCAGTATTAATTCTATTATGATGTATGATAAGTAGTTCAAACTTTTGAACGTTGTGTCAATCATTGGTTCTATAGATTTGGTGAGTTGTATATGCTGATTTAAACCTTTTAGAGTGTTACTGGTGGTGATTTGAACCTCTTCTTGATCTTCTAGTTTTATCATTGGTTTGCAATTGGATAATATAAACTGTTCTGTTAAGTAAGGTGAGTCGTTCACCACATTTTGATAACCTAGGAAATGTTTTGAGTTCTCAATAGCAACTTCTTTCTTAATACTCTGATCAGCATTGAAGAAGCTGTTGGCTGTAGATAGTAGGAGCTTAATGATGTTTGAATCTAAGAACTCATCATAGTTTGAGATATAGAATTGTCCGTGCTCCAACAATGCATGCCGTATTTCCACAATCAATCTGGGTTTCTCTGTTAAAATGGTGGAAATATCCAGCACAGGAATGTGCCTCTCCATCTGTACTGGCTGGTGTTGGATGTGATTGTTCTTTTATTCACTTCAAATCTATTTCCATACATAGTAAAATAAATTTGTTGTGTATAACGCCCGGACATTTTTAATAATTGCTTATATCATATTGTATTACTCAGTAATGTATGGGTGCTTACCTTAGCATTTTTAGTTGTTACTGCCAAAAATACCACAATGAGTAGGAGTCACGCGGCACCCGCAAGCGTTTGAAATAAAACTAGCTGTTTTCAGATATTTTGGCAAAAGTCATTGCAAAAATGTCCAAAAGAAGTAAATTGTTTTATAAACTGCCAAAAAAATTCGGAGCGAATTTTCCCTCGAATTTCATTTTCCCAGCACTTTTTTCTGCGAAATTCTATAAACTGTGGAAAATTTTTATAAATTGGACGAATTCCTTGCAAATTCATTAATTGTTTAAATCTCTCTCTTTAGGCTTTATAGAAAGAAGAAACTACACAAATTTAAAGATGCTTTCAAACAACGTCTTCCGCCGCTCTGCTGCTGCTTCCAAAAACTTGCCAAAATTAGCTCGTTTCAACTCCAATGGTAAAGTTCAAGGTCAAGTTATTGGTATTGATTTAGGTACCACCAACTCTGCTGTTGCTGTTATGGAAGGTAAAATTCCAAAAATCATTGAAAATGCTGAAGGTTCAAGAACCACTCCATCCGTCGTTGCTTTCACAAAAGAAGGTGAACGTTTAGTTGGTATTCCAGCTAAAAGACAAGCTGTTGTTAACCCAGAAAATACTCTTTTTGCCACCAAACGTTTAATTGGTAGAAGATTCGAAGATGCTGAAGTTCAAAGAGACATTAAACAAGTCCCATACAAAATCGTCAAACACACCAATGGTGATGCTTGGTTAGAAGCTAGAGGTCAAACTTATTCACCAGCTCAAATTGGTGGTTTCATTTTAAACAAAATGAAAGAAACTGCTGAAGCTTACTTAGGTAAAACTATCAAAAACGCTGTTGTTACTGTCCCGGCTTACTTCAACGATTCACAAAGACAAGCTACCAAAGATGCCGGTCAAATTGTTGGTTTGAACGTTTTAAGAGTTGTTAACGAACCAACTGCTGCTGCTTTAGCTTATGGTTTAGAAAAAGCTGAATCTAAAGTTGTTGCTGTTTTCGATTTAGGTGGTGGTACTTTTGATATTTCCATTTTAGATATTGAAAATGGTGTCTTTGAAGTCAAATCTACCAATGGTGATACCCATTTAGGTGGTGAAGATTTCGATATTGTTTTAGTTCGTCACATTGTTGAACAATTCAAAAAAGAAACTGGTATTGATTTACAAAATGACCGTATGGCCATCCAAAGAATTAGAGAAGCTTCTGAAAAGGCTAAAATTGAATTATCTTCAACTGTTTCAACTGAAGTTAACTTACCTTTCATCACTGCTGATGCTTCTGGTCCAAAACATATCAACTTGAAAATCTCAAGAGCTCAATTTGAAGCTTTAGTTGAACCATTAATCAAAAAGACTATTGATCCAGTCAAGAAAGCTTTGAAAGATGCTTCTTTAAGTACTTCTGACATTGGTGAAGTTTTATTAGTTGGTGGTATGACCAGAATGCCAAAAGTTGTTGAAACTGTTAAATCATTATTCGGTAAAGAACCATCTAAAGCCGTCAACCCAGATGAAGCTGTTGCCATTGGTGCTGCCATTCAAGGTGGTGTCTTAGCTGGTGAAGTTACCGATGTCTTATTATTAGATGTTACTCCATTATCTTTAGGTATTGAAACTTTAGGTGGTGTTTTCACAAGATTAATTCCAAGAAACACTACTATTCCAGCTAAAAAATCCCAAGTTTTCTCTACTGCTGCTGAAGGTCAAACCTCTGTTGAAATCAGAGTCTTCCAAGGTGAACGTGAATTGGTTAGAGACAACAAATTGATTGGTAACTTCACTTTATCTGGTATTCCACCAGCTCCAAAAGGTGTTCCACAAATCGAAGTCACTTTCGACATTGATGCTGATGGTATTATTAACGTTTCTGCTAGAGATAAAGCTTCCAACAAAGATGCTTCTATCACTGTTGCTGGTTCATCCGGTTTATCTGATGCTGAAATTGAAAAGATGGTTAACGATGCTGAAAAATTTGCTGACCAAGATAAAGCCAGAAGAGCTGCTGTTGAAAACGCCAACAGAGCTGACCAACTTGTTAATGACACTGAAAAATCATTAAACGAATTCGCCGACAAAGTTGACAAAGAAAAAGCTGAAGAAGTCAAAAAACAAATTGCTTCATTAAGAGAATTGATTCAAAAAGTTCAAGCTGGTGAAGAAGTTGCTGCCGAAGAAGTGAAAACTAAAACTGATGAATTAAGTCAACACTCTTTGAAATTATTTGAAGAATTATACAAAAACAACAGTAATGATCAAGCTTCCTCTTCTTCCGAAGAAAAGAAATAAGCGTGAAACGACTACAACACTTCATGATCTTTAATGTTGGTATGACTAAATTTGCAGTAATTTAATATATTTCTTGTTGCAATTTGGCTGGAATGTTTTTATAAATAACAGAATTCCTGCTGCAATGGACTTAGACAATGATGCACTCTGTATATAGTATCAAAAATTAACGTTATCTTTATTACCTATGTACTTGAAAGTTGAGAAGCGAGCAGCGAGCTGTAGCTTTACAAAAGTTTACCCGGTAGTGTTTTTCAAGATAAATATCAATATTATTAAAAATCTCCATAATTTACAGTACATATTCAAATTTTACCAGATAACCAACCCACAGCACCATGTCTCATATGCCTAGAATCTCACCATTGACAAAGATTATCTCACTTTCCGGGTTCCTAGCAGCAGGGTTTCTTCTCATCATTTTGAGCTGTGCTCTTTGGTCTAATTGGTACCCCTTATATGTTGGTATGTTGTTTTGCTAAATACGTTGTTATAGTACACGAAATAACCATTTTTAAGTTGGGTTTTTCTTAGCAGCTCCAATTCCAAATGCTCTTTTCAGTCGATCTGAATACGACGACTTCATGGCCGATTCTTCAAAGTGAGTTTTTTTACTTTATATGAGAAAAAAGAAGAGGAAAAGAGATACTAACGTTTCAAGTGCATCAAACGATTTTGCAAAGTTTTGTACTGGTACGCTACTGGTTAGCGGTATAAGTATGAAGTTTAATTGCCATGTGTTTTGAGCTGGTTCAATAATAAAAACTAACAACTTCTCTCAGCACTTCCAATAGTCTTGTATCACTGCAGACTGGTCACACTACCGGCAACAATTATGAGTATGATTGGTGGTTTGGTGGTTTACGGTACCATCATTGTGTTCAGCTTGTTTTTCCATGAGGGAGAAGACGAGTACTAGATCAATATGTACATCATTTTTTACGAATAAACGGTTTTGTAAATTACTCAATTATGATTTTTTTTTTGCACTGTCATGGTCTTTAATTTCTTTTCGTCTCTACAGAATTATTTGGAAACGCTGCTTGCTAAAAATTGTCATCTTGTAGTTTCAATTTCTCATTTCTGTATGACGAACATATCAAAATTTGTAAATTTTTAACTTACCTGAAAAAAATTATCAAATTTTTTTTTTTTTTTTCATCAGTCATTATAAATTTAATCATTCAATTATTCTTTTGATTACACCTCCCAAACTTCACAAGAATGGCTGAGACAATTGCTAAAAACGCCCGTTTTGCGTCCACTGTGCTGAAAACTCTATCTAATGACGAAAGAACCCAAGCTTTACAAGTTGTTCACGACGCTTTGAAAGCCAATAAAGATGCTATTTTAGAAGCCAATGTTAAAGACATGGAAAGTGCTGTTGAGCAAAATTTATCATCATCTTTGATCAAGCGTTTAGATTTGAGTAAAGGTGATAAATTTGATGCCATGTTACAAGGTATCTTGGACGTTGCTGCTTTAGAAGATCCAGTTGGTAAAATCACTTTAGCTACAAAATTAGATGAAGGTTTAGAATTATTCAAAATCACTGCACCAGTTGGCGTGTTATTAATTATTTTTGAAGCAAGACCAGAAGTCATTGCAAATATCACCGCTTTAGCCATCAAATCTGCAAACACTGCAATTTTAAAGGGCGGTAAAGAATCTTTACATACTTTCACTGCTATGTCAAACGTTGTCAATGAAGCTTTAAAGTCAACTGCCGTTCCATCAGATGCGATCCAATTGATTTCTTCCAGACAAGATGTTGCAAACTTACTAAGTCAAGATAAATACATTGATTTAGTCATTCCAAGAGGTTCAAATGAATTGGTTCGTACCATTAAAGAAAACACTAAAATTCCAGTCTTGGGTCATGCTGATGGTATCTGTTCAATTTATGTTGATAAAGATGCTGATTTGGAAATGGCTGCTAAAATTGTTTTGGATTCGAAAACCAACTACCCAGCTGGTTGTAATGCCGTCGAACAATTATTAATACATGAAGATTTGAAAGATAAAGTTGGTGAAATTGTTCAATTATTACTAGATAACAAAGTCACTTTACATGCTACTGATGCTATTGCTGAAGCTTTACCAAAAAATTCTGAATTGATTGTTCCAGCTGTTGAAGGTGATTTTGATAAAGAATTCTTATCATTTGATATTGCAGTTGATTTTAAAAGTTCTGTTGAAGACGCCATCAATCATATCAACTCACATTCTTCAAAACATACAGATTCAATCATCACTGAAAACAAAGAAACTGCTGAAAAATTCTTGAAAGCTATTGATTCAGCAGGTGTTTACTGGAATGCATCAACTAGATTTGCTGATGGGTTTAGATATGGGTTTGGTACTGAAGTGGGTATCTCTACTAACAAAATCCACGCAAGGGGTCCTGTTGGTTTAGAAGGTTTGGTCATCTACCAATATCAAATTAGAGGACATGGTCAAGTTGCTGGTGATTATTTAGGTGCTGGTGGTGAAAGATCTTTTGTTCATCAAACTTTAGACATTAAAAATATTAAACTTTAGATAATCTACCACTTAATGCATTATGATCTGTTTAATAAGTATTACAATTTTTCAGTGTAAGTTTGTCATTTTGTAATTTTGAATATCAGGTCCTTGAGAGATAGAAGATTATACAATTAAAAAAAAAAATACGTGGAAACTCACATTTGTAATCACAATTTTGTATGTTTTATTTGCAAGAGCTTCTATTCTGCACTGGTTTTGTAT
This sequence comes from Starmera amethionina, assembly GCA_030573755.1. Classification (NCBI taxonomy): domain Eukaryota; kingdom Fungi; phylum Ascomycota; class Saccharomycetes; order Phaffomycetales; family Phaffomycetaceae; genus Starmera; species Starmera amethionina. The sequence continues at coordinate 25,632 of JAJMDW010000211.1, forward strand.
CAGTATTTAATGTTCATAGTACAAAGTAAAAGTATTCAAATTAGGAGCTATGAAATTTCTGAAAACTTCATGGCGAGATATTCAAAAGTTAAGAAGTAACTACGTTTGAGTGTGACATATAATGATTAAATGTAATGATTTCTTTTTTTTTTGTATAGACGTGGTCCAAATCAGTTTAAAATTCCTCCTCTGCTTCTCTCATTTCACCATATTGTCCTCTTGATTTAGTAGTATCATACATTCTAATCAACTTTTCAGCTTGCCCACCTTCATCTTGAGAAAAAGCAAAACCACGTTGTTTTCTCATTCTTGAAACTTGACGAACTTTTCTAATAGCTTTTTGAAATTTATCAATTCTTGGTCTATAGTCCTGAATGTTATATTTTTGTATCTCTTGAACATAGTGATAACTTTCTGGATAATACATTCTTTTATAATATTTCCATGCAAAATCTCTCAATAAACATAAAATCGGCAAAACAAAAATCATGGCCCAGAATGTTCCACTAGTGTATAAATGTGATAAAACACCAACATATTCTTTGGAAACGTTAACTAGTGGAGCAACAGTAGAATAAATTGGAAAGAAAATCAACCATAACAAAAATGAACCCGGAATGGCAACGAGTGTAAATTTGGTCCAATTGTTCGTAATTAAAGCTGCTTTACCTAACACTGTAATAATAGATGCGGTGTACATGGCAGTACCCCAGACCCAATGATCAGATGTTTGTCCATGGCCCAAAGCATTATCATATCTATAGAATAACACACTTCCAACAAAAATAACTGCTGAATGGAAGAAACCATTAACTAAACACTCCCAGAAAATAGTAACATTGAAAAAAACTCCCTTTTGACCTAACTGATATAATTGAGGGTACTGATCTAACAACCTTGCTGAAACAAATTGATCAAAAACACCAATAACAAAAGGTGGCATAACTGTAAATAAAACATTATAAAAAGTCAAGGACCAAGATTCCATAATTGATTGACCTGAAAAGGCATTCATGAAAACATACCAGAATTGAGTCATATAAAGTGCAATATTCTTATAAAAAGAGTATAAAATTGCTTGACTAATTCTTTGATAACTCCAAGCACCATGTACTAGTAACAATTTCTTCAAATACTTAAATTGACCAATAGCAAAATCAGCACTTCTTGAAGCTTGCATACCTTCCATACCAGAAATACCAACACCAACATGAGCTGCTTGGATCATACTGACATCATTTGCACCATCACCAATAGCTAATAGTAAATCAGATTTATATTTTTTGACCATTTTAACAACTAATGCTTTTTGTAAAGGTGAAACTCTGCAACAGATAACTGCTTTACATAAACATGCAAGCTCCAATAACAATTCATCAAATGATTCTAAGGCAAACCCTAATGATTTACCATCAATTACCAATGCTAAAGTATCCATTTCACTTTTAGATATTTGAAAATCTTTAATAGCTTGCAATTTTAATTGTATATTTTTCTTTGTATTTTCAGAAGTTTCTTCATTAACAATTAACAAATTCATGTCTTCACTCAATAATTTACAACTCATACCTATATTGATTGCAGTTTCTTGTCTATCACCGGTTAGAATCCAAACCTTAATTCCGGCTTCTTGTAATTGATGAATAGTTTCAGGAACACCGTCTTGTAGTTTATCTTCAATTGCAGTTGCCCCTAATAAAAACAAGTTTTTTTCAATCAATTCTGCAGCTTGGTCCAACTTTTCAGCTCTGTTTTCTAAGGATGTTGCTGCTGCTTCGTAAGATTTGCTCCATTCTTCGTATTCTTGTAATGGAACATCTCTCATTGCAATACATAAAGTTCTTAAACCATCAGCAGCATAATCTTCTAGATGTCTAGTTGTTGCTGTAATATATGGATTATCATCTGATAATCTTTCCAAAATAACAGTATCAGCTCCTTTACAAAACAATTTGATTGATCCATCTGGGAATTTCAAAATTGCAGACATTCTCTTTCTTGTTGAATTGAATTCACAAATGTGTAAAACTTGATATTCTTTTGAGATTCCATTTGCTTCAATTGTGACTGATTTTGGTTTACGGATGGTGAACTTGTAACCAAGATTTGCACCTCCTTCAACTAACGCACCTTCATCTGGAGAAGCTGCTTGATACTTGATTGAACCATCAGCTTGAAATTCTGGAATGACAGTATGACAAGTTGCTAATAATGTTAAGAAATTATCAATTATATTTGCATCATCGCCAGTTGATAAATTATTTTGTAATTTGTTGAAATCATGAAAACCAACTTCAATACCATCAACAATTTTAACATGTTTATCTTCTGGGATTTCATCAATATAACATCGACCTGCAATAGAGCAAGATTTAAATTCCATAATGTTTCTAGTTAAAGTACCAGTTTTATCACTAAAAATATAACCAATTTGACCTAATTCTTCAACCAAACTTGAAGTTCTAACAACAGTAGGGGTATCACTATCTTCAAAATATAGATCCAAATCAGAAGCAATCATATAAGCTTGATAATATTTTATAACTTCCACAGTGACGAATAAAGAAATTGGTACTAGATTTGAGAAAAGAATCCAATAAGTTAAAATATCTTGGAAAAATAAGCCAACTTTACTTCTACTTCCCAAATACAAGTATCCTAAATGATCTCCATCTGTTCCAAGCATAATAACATTACCAAAAGAACAAATTAGAGATAACAAAATCAAAATACCAAATAATGCAATGATCTGGAGATTAATTATTCTTTCCACAGCAGTTCTTTTAATTGGAGTTGCAGTAGCATTTCTCATTAACTTAGTTTCATGACCTGTAAAGACAACAACACCATGGATCCAACCAGTGTTTCTTAAAGTTGCACCTCTTAATAACATTTGATCTGGGGTCAAGGAATATTCTTTATTAAATAAATTTAAATTACCTTCATAAGTGTATAAACTTGAATTTGGTCTTTCTGATAAGATTTTACCTCTCATTGATAGAAGATCAGTTGATGAAACTAAATGACAAGTTTCTGGTAGTGCTTGTTTGATCTTCAAATTAGTCTCACCATCTAAATTTGCAGTTTCTATATAACAAAGACCCTCTGGTTCAGAAGAAGTTAATAAGATTAAATCTGCTGGGATAGTTTCCTCGGACTTCACACTAACAATATCACCAACTGATAAGTTAATCCATTTTTTAGTGATAAATTGTCCATGTTCTGGAGATAAAACCTCAACTTTTGAAGAGTTCAATTCTTTATCAGAATTGGCTCTTTTCAAATCTTCCAAAATTTCTTTTAGTGCAGACACTGATAGGACAATAATCAAAGTACCAATTGTAGTATATCTATTGGTTGGAGATACATTTGGGACTTGTTGAATAATTGAAGTAAATAAGAAAAACAGATTGGCATATTTTGAAAACTCCTGGAATATAAATTTTGGTAAAAAAGTTGCAAAATTATATTTTGTAGTTGAAATATGATTATCACTGTATCCAAATGCATTATTTGAATGTTTATCATTGATGTGAATAATTCTTGGACCTTTGTCCTCTTCAGAATTACGTTTTCTTCCGCGTAATCTATCATAAATTCTGCGAATATCAAACATATTTCTTTCATCTTCCGTTATTTCTCTATCTGGAGGAGGTCTTGAGTCATTATTTACTACCGCATCATCTGAAAATGGGTTTTCATCATCATCATCATCTTTTCCATTTGGATAATCACCCAACGGTATTCCAACATCTTGATATTGTTGCTTCATACCCAATTTCTGCTTCAAACTTGAGTAAATACCAGGCTTTTTTGTGGAGTGCAAATTATCACTGTTGATACTGTTTGTGTTTCTGAATGGGTCCTGACTTGAATCGTTTTCTATCAATTCATCTTCGAATGGGTCGTCTAAATTCATAGTTTCTTGAGGTATTATTCCATGCTGCAGGTTTCTAAAGTTCACATCACTGTCTCGTACTCTTTTAGGGTTGTCAAGTGACAAATCCAGTAAGTCTGAATCATCCTGTTGGTTCTGTACAGGAGTCTCTGAAGATAGGAGGTCCAAATCAAAAAGAGTATCCTCTTCGTTGTTAACAGCAGTAAACCGCTTTGCTTTGCCATTGCTGACGCTGTTGTACGACATGATAAGCCTAGATGTGCGCTGTGGTTAATCCTCTTGTAGCGCGGCGTGTCGGTGTCTCGTTGTCGTTGTCAAGCTGTTTTATTATAATAATATTTGTACTTGAATTCTGTTTTACTGCTTTATTTTTGAGAATGGTTCAGAAAAATAAGCGCTGACTAAGATTCAATGCTTTCAAAATTAGTAATAATAAGGCGAATAAATTATATAAAAGTTGTATATAGATATCAAAATTTAAATGCACTAAGCACCAGAAGCAGCATCAGTCTTGTTGGTGTGTTTTTTGTGCTTGTACTAATTCGCACTCTTTTCCTTTTTTCTCAAATTTTGGTACCTTTTTCCCTTCTTGTTTTCTATCTCATAAACTCAGCTGTGAAGGTGAAGCTGATAATATACACACCAGTGTCCAAAGAAGACTACTGGCGAAATGCTAAATGCTAAATGCAAGTCAAACCACATCAAGTTTTGACATGGAAAAGAATAAATAAGTATTTAGTAGTCAATAAATTGTGCCTGATATAGATGTAGCTTTTGATTGCGGTGATGCTTATAATATTAATTGGTTCAAGCATGAGTGGACACAGAGTTGTGGAGTGGCTCTTCTTCATATTCAACCTCCACTCTAGCACGTCTTTTCTTAGCTTTCTCGTCTCTAGTTTCTTTCTTCTTACGTTTCTTAAGGTCTTCTTCATCACTGGTGTCCAAATCTGTTTCTGATTCTGGTTCTTCTTCAGACTCTGACTGTTCAGAATCACTACCGTCTAACCATCTCTCCAAGTCCTCAACATCAACAAATTCATCTTCACCATCGTCTTCAACATATTCAACTTCACCAACATCACTGTCATCTTCTTCCTCCATTTCACTGTCCCAGTCTTCTTCCTCTTCTTCTTCTTGTTCAACACCTTCTTCATCTTCAACATGTCCAAGAACTTTCTTCCAAATTTTCTCGTCGACATTCAATGGTTTATCACCATAGGCACCACTCTTCAATCTGTCCAACAATTCTTTCTCAATAGCCTTTTCAATTTTAGCAGCAGCCAGTGCTTTTCTTTCTCTAGTAGCTTCTCTTCTTTTAACTTTTGGTGCAACACCAACATAATGTCTTTCATCTTCTCTTAAAGCTAAACGACGCTCTGTGATAGCCACCTGTGTCAATCTGGTCAATCTTTGTTTACACTTATGGATTAAAAATTTGTTCCAGTACAATAAATGTTGATCAACTTGTTCTAAAGCTCTAGTGTAATTTTTTGATAATCTGATTCTTTCCCATAATTTTGCTGGTGTATGTGCTCTTTCTGCTGTCTTCATGTATAAATATAATTTCCCATCCACATTCTTGACAGTGGCATATTTTGCATTTGCTAACGGACAGGACTGTCTGGAACACAACCCGCTAACATTGAACTCATTTCTACAAAAATTTTGATCTTTTGTAGTTTTCAGTTTGAAAGAACAAAACTGTTGGTTGATAACTTGCCAGATGATCTAAAAAAATGTTAGTTTTAGTAGACTTTCAAAAACCAAGAATATTTTTCTTACTTCGTCAGACATTGTTCTCCTCTTGTAATTCGCTGTGAGTCGCTCGTTTTTGGTTGGCAGCCAGAAATCTTTAAGAAAAAAATTTATTTAATTTAATTTTTTTTAAAAAAAATTTTTTTTTTAATGCGATGAGCTTGAGCAGTTACCCGCTGAATTATTGCTCAATCTTTAAGTTACATACTACAAAATTGAGTTCACAAGCTGATGATCATCAACCTCACTTCAACAGCGTTCTTTGTACGATTTTGTGTTTCTTGGTGGTCAATTCATTGTTTGACACTTAAGTATTTTATCACTTTTTTCACTCCTTGATTGAAAACCCATGGCAATAGAAAAACTGTCAAAAATTGTGCTAAATTTCAATTTTTTTTTACCTGAATCACCTTCCAACCGTCAACGCTTCTGCAAAGCAATATATAAAACAATATGTCCACTCAAGTTCTTGCATTTCAAATCCTCAATCTTAATGATCACTCCATCAAAAACTTGTTCAAAAGTATCAAAGACAATGATCAGTTATACTTAACGAAATTCACTATCACCATTGATACTCATGATCAAGAAGAAAAATCAAATCAAAAAATCATTTTCACATCTTCCAATGAACAAACCAATAAAGAAGTTATCAAAAACTTTCCTTTCAATTCTTTATTTACAAATGAGTCTGAATTGATTTTACTAGAACGTTCAAATTTAAAAGATACTATTCTTTTACATAACACTGAATATAATTTTTTATTAGTTTTATATACCGATGGGGAAACATCAACTGACCAATTCAAGTCCATTTTTAAACTGGAAACTAAAACTTTCAAGTCATTAAAACATTATTTGGATGAGGCCTCAAAAGAATTAGATAATAAAATTTTCAAAGAATCTTTAGGTGAAAAAAGGTTAGCTAAAAAACTTGATATTTTACCAACTCCAACAACTGATAAAAAACTTGTTGAACATGTTACTGTTATTGAAGAAGATCCTGTTTTTCAGTCAAGATATTTGAAAATTATTCAAGATTTTGATTTACAATTCATCAAACCTGATTTAGAAAATACTGTTAATTTCAATTCTCAAACTACTCAAAATCCAATTATATAACTTAACTAAAAAAAAAAAAAAATTCAAAATTTGATATGATTTATGAAATGTCCTATATTATGATTTGATTATGATTATATTTATCATTTATGGTTTGATCAACTGATTTCTTTTAAACATTCATCCATTTCAGTTTCAGTCAGTGCTTTGATGTATAAACACTTACTTAAAACTTCTTCCTCCACTTTAAGACTGTATAAACTTGACCATTGAATACATTGAATTAATGCTTTAACAATCTTAGAATTAGTAATAAATTTATTGAAATTGATTTTGGAGTCTTTAATTGATGCCTTTTCTTTATTAAAAATTAAATCTGACAAATAAAGTCCCAAAAATGGAATACAACCTAATGATGGTTTCAATGAATTGATTTCTTTTCTTAAATTCAAAAAATTTCTTAAAGGTGATGAAATTAATTCTAAATTCTTAAAAATTAAAATATCACCAGGTTCAATTACTCTCCAGGTTTCTTTTAATTTAGAAATTTTATCCGATCCTAATGCTAATAAAATTTGCATCAATGTTGAATAGTTTTGTAAAGTTTTACAATTTTGTGCAACATGAATAAACCTTTGGATAGTTAATTTTCTTAATGTTAAATTTCTTGTTAATAAAATTTCACTTATCACCCAATTGACTGTTAAATTGAACCTAGAAACACATAAATCAACACCCTGAATTTCTTGATTTTGAACTAAAAATTCTAACCAACTGTTTATAGATAATATCTCTTTTGAATTCCATTTTAATTCAATTAATTCTTTCCAATCAATTTCTAACAAGGCATCTTTTTCAATTAATGTGAATTGTTCAGCTAGGGTTTTCGAATCAAAATTTAAAATAAATGAAATATGATTTTCTGAGTTTGAGATTTTCAAATTATCATTTGAAATTTGATGAGTTAATAGAACTTCTAATAAGATTTTGGAATTATTGGCATCATTATTATAATAAGAAATATCTTTTTGTAAAACTGGTGTTAATGATAAAATTTTGGTTGTTCTTCTTTGATCAATGAAAACCGAACGTCTTCTATTTGGTGAAGCCATTTGATATAATGGTTCGGGTGCTTCCGATATACCTAATTCCTCAACTTGTTCTAGTAATTCTTGTGAAGTCATTGACTGACCACCTTGCAATTTTAAAAGTGCAGCCTCAATTGGATCTTCCACAGTTGAATCATCTGGAAGTCTTGCTACTCTTTTAGCAAGTTGATCAAGATCTTTGATTTCATCATCACTATCAACACTTGATTCAGTAAAAGATTCCGGTAAAATATTTGATGGTTTTTTAAGAAATCCTTCCTTAACTCTAATGATATCTTCTTCTTCAAAATCATCAAAATCATCTTTGAAATCTTCAAATGAAACATTTGTTAGCACTTTTTGTCCAGCTCCACTAAAAATTGTACTTGAACTTTCATTTTTATTGGATTCCTTATTATCAAACCTGAGTGGATGTGGAATACTATTTCTTGGATTATTATGTCTATGTATAACTCTGTTTGATAAATATGAACTTCTATAGTCAACTTCATTGTTGTTGTCAACATTCAAGGAAATTCTAGAACTGATTGAATCATTTGAAATTCTAGTGAAAGCAGGAACTTTATTTAGATCCAAACTACTATTGGTAACAATCTTACTATCTCTTAAGCTATGATGTTCTAAGGCTGAAAAGGATCCTGTTTTTGATTGTGGGAGAGCTTCTTGGATCGATTTGATCGGTGAGTTCATAAGCGATGGTGGAGTAACAGGTTCTTCATGAGTGATTCCTGTATCATTTTTATCCGATGCGTTTACACTTTTATCTTCTGAATGTTGGATATTTTCTTGTTTTCTCTCATCATTATCTTGTTCATCTTCTTCGTCCTCAATGTTTTCATAAGAGGACACAAAAGACTCAACTTCATCATAATCAGAGTGTTCAACTTCTTTCAAATCAGCAACTTTTTCTTTACTTGGATTAAAAATTGTGTCTTTAGTAACTGTCTTTTTATCAACAAAAGCAAATTCATCTTGACTTTTAAATTCCGAGGCAATAGTACTGTTAGTTTTCTTCTCTAAAAGTGTTGATTTTGAATTGACTTGATCTGGCAATGTACTTTGAGAGATAATTGAGTTGGCAAAGGATTTCAAACTAGAAGTTTCATCAATGATTTGATCCAATTCTTCTTCCAATTCTTTAATTTGGTTAACTTTTGAAAAATATGGGGAAGGAGGTTGATTTTCTTTATCATTTGATTCATTTTCAAAATTAAACTCTTTCAAATCGTTCATTTTTGGTTTTCTCTTTATGAGTAACGATGGTGAGATATTTACCTCATTTTCATTAACTTCCTTCAAAGATGTATGTGCTGATAGTCCGGAAATATAAGAAATATAAGATTTTGAATCACCATTATCTTTCAACATCTCGAAAGATTTGTTATGTAGTGACAGATTTAACATACTTCTTGACATATTGGTAAGACATTCAGCAATATTCATATTATCAATATTTGAAACTCCCTGATTCACTTGATCTGGTAAATTATCATTTGTGAAACTGAATGAACCTTTTGTAGTATCTGCTAAACAATTTCCTCCATATCTATTAATAAGATTATTATGAAATTGAACAAGATATTCTAACTCATCAATTGTTCTTGCACTTAAGATATCAAACTTCCCACTTGCCAATTCTTCTAATTCTTTATTTATCAAAGCTAGATCTTTTGTCTTTGGAACAGAAACAACATTTCTCATAAATTTTTCAACGTTCTCATTTTTCACCTCGTTGTTCTTGAAAGTTTTCAACCATTTATCAAATAAAGATTTCAAACCTTTTTGGCAATGATGATTTTTTTGATTATTATTTGGTATATTTGGCAATTTAACTGTAATGTCCATCTTTTTAACTGGAGTTGGAGGAATGAAATCAGTTGGTTTTGAATCATTTGGGAAATCACTTTCGCCTCTTATTCTATTATTGTTTGTCAATAAACCAGTCAAAGGTCTGTATAACGTTTTGTTTGGGAAACTTCTGGAAGTTGATAGAGATAAGGCACTTAATCTTAAATTGGAATTTTTAGGATGTAGTAAAGCTTTTGGTTGTAATCTCGTTTGTGTAATGGAAATGGGTATTGGTAGTCTATGAATGGCAGATTTATCAAATGTTGAAAGCACTATTGTATTTCGAGTTACTGGATCGGTCTGCTTATTTAGTGCAATCTTGGATAATCTTTTAGAAGCTGAAGATGGAGATTGAGATTTTGAATCTGTTAAAGTGGTTGCAACTTTGATTTTGAAATTGTAAAAATCATCTGAACTGTTATTTTCATCAAAGGTTTTATTTATCAAATCAGTCCAATGTTTTTTCAGACTAGCAACAATTCTTTGAACAAAAAAATCTGTTGACAGGATGTTATTGATAAAAGTAACAAAAGAAGATTGAACGTCAACAAACGGTAAAAAATCATCAATGAAGTAGTTTAACAGCCAATGCCTTATGACGACAAATACTCTCACAAGGGACAATTTCCCGATATCATGTCTGGCTTCATGGCTTGAGTCTGCAATCAGATCTATAGACCATTTCAGTTTCAGTAAAAGTAGCTTTAACAGAGAAGACTGTGATATGAACGATCTGTAAGTGAGAAAAAAATCTGATATGAGGTTGTAGTCAATGCAGGCGTGCGAGGTGAGTGCCTGTACAAGCTCAATGATGTCCAGGTATTGTGTGTTGATAATGTTATTTTGAACTTCCGTAGTGTCTGGAGACTGATCCTGGGGCTGGTGATGTTGTTCAAAAACGGCCTGTGTTAGCTTATCAATATGGAATTCAATGATATCTGTCATTGTGAAGAGTGTGTGCAGTATCTGGAGAGCAATTGCCAGTATGATCTGGTTGAACAACACAACAAAGTAAACAAAGTAGCAGAAAAGCTGTTATAAAATATGCAAAAAAGCTGCTGAAACTGCTGAAATTTGGCAAGTTGTTAGCACTGTTGTTCAAAATGCTTGCTATCAAAGTCTCAAGTGAAGCGTCCTGGCAGAAAGCGTTGTTTAGCACAAAGTTGTTTTTCTTCACTTGTTGTTTTGAGTAAACAAAAAAAATAATTTTGATGTTCCTTCCACATGAAAAGCTCGAAATTTGAAAAGCGCGTTTTGCAGATTGAAATTTAGGTTAATTATTTATGTATGTATTAAGGAGGCAAGTTAACCAAATTGGACTCACAGCTGAATCTTGATAGAAATGTCAGCACAGTCAGGAATTCAGCCATCTCAGGAACTCATCAAAGAGTTCAACAAGTACATTGCTGCCAGTCAGCAGATTCTTACAGCAGTGATTGAGAATGAGGTTGTCCAGTTATACAAGGTGTTTAATGAGCCAACTCTGCAAGAGAGTTTCCAGTCTCTTGCTACAGTTCTTGCTGATGACACACCGTTGTATATTGTTGTCAAGCACGACGACAGTAGCTACTATACTTTCATTTCTTTTGTGCCCGATTATGCTGCAGTTAAACAGAAAATGATATATGCTTCTTCAAGAAATAACATTATTAGACAATTAGGTTCTGACTTCTTCAAGAACACATTGTTCCTTAACGAAGTGGCTGATATCACTTTTGACAACTGGAAATTCCATGTGAACGACGACTCGTCTTCTCAGGTGTTATCTCAAAAAGAGCAGGAATTGCAATCTATTAAAAATACCATTGACTCTTCCATCACCACATCTGCTTCCACACAAAAGAAACCATTAGTTGCACATGCAAACAATTTTTCATTCAAATTCAACGACAATGCCAAAATTACAACTGTTTCAGAGAATGATATTTATTCATTAAACTTGAATCTAGAGACCGAAGAAGTCAATTTGACTAATGATCAACATTTCAACTCAATCGATCAAATTGTTGATTTGATATCCACAGAATCACCTCAGTTCAATGTGTTGAATTATAAAAACTCAATTTATTTCATATATTCATGTCCATCTGGTTCAAAAGTTAAAGAAAGAATGATTTATGCTTCAAATAAACAAGGAATCATCAATCATTTGAAACAATCTCTTGATATTACCAAAACTTTAGAAGTAGGTGATGCTATAGAACTTGAATTATCTGAATTTGAACCTACCTCAGCACTTAATTCAAAAACTTCTGAAGTTGTTAATGAAGATGGTTCATTGAAAACAAATCTCAAGTTTAAAAAACCATCAAGACCAGCTCGCAGAAAGTAAGGATCATCATTTTTAGAACTTTAGGCGTTTTCCTAAACTACATTTTGACTCATATCAATATACTTCGTTCATTTCATTAAAAGATATTTTTGTACTTTATAAACACACATTACTTAACATCTTGAAAACCTCATCTTCTGCTATCTTTTCCAAATTACACAATACACCATCATCCATGGATTTTCTAGATATATCATATAAAAAATGGCTAACTTTCTTATTTATTGAGGTATATTGATCTTCATCTATTTCTCCCCTTTGATAAAATGGTCTTAATTTATTTCGTACTATATCTTGTAATTTACATTTGTCTTCCAAACTTAGTTCTCTGTTCCTTCTCTCAACTGATGCCATTGAACTATAATTAACTGAAAAAGAACCCGACGGTGGTGAAGTTGAAATTGGGGAAATTGGTGCTGAATTTGGTGATAATGAAGACAGTGATGGAGATAATGAGGTGGTGGTTGATGATGATGAGCCTATATTGACCATGGTTGCATGCATGAACTGGGGAGATGATGATGATGTTGTTGTTGTTTTCTTAGTGAAATTTTGCCTACTTTCCTTCATTTGACCTAGAAGAGTGTTTACTAAAGATGGTTTTGCAGGCAACTCTGTTTCAACTTGGATCGGTATTGTTGCAGTATCAATGACCATTCTATCTCTTTTTCTTCTTGAAGGTGGTTTTTGCTTTCTTGTTGTGTGGATTGAGGTATTGACGGTTCTAGGTGTTTGATGATGACTAGAATTGGATGTAGCTGGTTCACTAGAACAGCTAGTTTCTGCATCACTTTCAATTGCATTCCGCACTTGATTCTGTCTGATTTGCTCAAAAGTAATCCAAGCATTTTGTTCTTCCACACTCACACGGCTTCTCTCTATAACATTATGTGTCATTGCTGGTTCATATTGTGAAACTTGTCTTTGCTGTTGACTTAAAAAATGTCTCCCTGTAGACATATAAACTCTGTTCGTGGTAGCACTGTTTCTAGACAATATTCTAGAACTGAAAACATTATTATAAATCAAACTGCCTGAATCACACATGGGACAATTGTAAGTCCCGCTATGAGTGATTCCTAAGCAATTTGGATGGAAATTTGATGAACAAATATTGCAAGTGATTATAGATCGATTCGATCTAGTCTCGCATAACAAACAAATATTTGACCTTCCAATCAACTGGTCTATTCTTTGATCAACAACATTAAGATTCCCAGCAGTTTCTAAGCTCATATCTTCATCATCACTTAAGCCTCTAAAAAATTCTTCCACAGCATCCAACTGCTTCTTCTGAGCAACAGTAGCATCTACAACTACACATTCAAAATCTATCTTCTCCACCACTTGATAATCACCACGACAAGTTGGACAAGTATTGGATTTATCACTCCATAAATCCATACATTTGATATGGTAATAATGGCCACATGGTTGGAGTCGTGTAATGTGCTTGTTTCTGTGGAAAAGAGGATCCAAACAAATGGTGCACTCCTGATCAATCATTCTAAGCATCCTTAATGTCTTCTGTGTGTGTCTAGCTGCTTCGTTTGGTGTCTAAATGGTGTTGCAACTGGAACAATTTTGGAGCGTCTACTCAAATCACAGGGAAAACTTGACGTGCTGGCCCTACCGGCCGGTTTTTTTTGTATGTATGTAGCTTTAAAAAGTTAGTTGAAATAATTATTAGATATGTTAGAAACTTGTAGAAATAAAACTAAGCAAGAAAAAAAGATAAAGAAAGAAGATGTCGCGCCACCAATGGGATTTGGTAATGTGCTTGAAGCAGCCAGGAACTCAAATAGGTAAAGTGTGCGAGAAATGCGATGGCCGCTGTCCAATCTGTGATTCATTTGTTAAACAAAAAGTTAAAGTTAGAATCTGTGAAGAATGTGCTTTTGGAAAGAACGGTAGTAAATGTATCGTTTGTGGAGGGAATGGTGTTTCAGATGCTTATTACTGCTCTGAATGTGTGATGCTTGAGAAAGATAGAGACGGCTGTCCTAAAATTATCAACATTGGTTCAAATAGAACTGATATTTTCTACGAAAAGAAGAAACAAAAACATTTAACTTCATAAATCATTACTTTTCATTGTATTGGTGCTATTAACTAAGGTTAGAGTTCTGGAAACCAATGGATTATGCATCGGTATAAACTGTATTACTGATAAATGTATCATCATTGTCACCATAATCAATATCATCATCAAGTGTACTATTTGAACTTTCCCTTGCTGTTGAATTACTAGAACTTCTTGATAAATGTGTTGCATGGGTCTCAGATTGGGTAATATTGGAGCTCAAGATTGCTGTCACACTTGCAGCATCATAGTATCTGGAATCTCTATTAGTTCCATAAGTTGGATTATAAATGTCTGAATAAATAGATTCATTAAAATCTTCGAAATCATCACCATCAATATTTTCACTATCATCATCATTACTTATGAATGAATGTTCTAAAAATGAATCATTTGAATCTGTTTGAATAGACAACAAATCATCTTTTCCATCTTCGATTTGTAATAAATCAATTAAAACCGAATTTCTTTCGAATTCATACCATAACCAATCAACTCTAACTTCTAAACTTTTGAAATGATTGATTAAATAATCTCTAGTCTTTTGTTGAAATGGGGTTAATAAATTCAAATGTTTCAAAATTTTATTCAAGCCAATTATTTTTTCTTCGGTTTTTGGTAAATTGGATCTTAATTTATTAACTTTTTCCTCAATTGATATATTTCTTAAAGGAATGATTTCAAAATTCTTAAATTCTTCAAATTCAATATAACAATTATCAAGCGCAGAAATATAATTAATGGCAATTATCCAATCTTTTGAATCTTTTGTAGATTTTGCTGAAAATAACTGTTTTTTGTTCTTACTATATATATTGAATTTAAATAGACCATTCGTAAGGGGTGTTGTTGCTGAGCTAGTAGTAGCCCCTTCAGTTGTTTTGTTATTATCATCAAAAGTATCGCTGCTGCTGTTGCTGCTATTGTCATCATTGTTGTTGGTAACTTCACAGGCAAATAACCCATTTATTAATAATTTTGAACAGTTTTTGATCAAAATATCAGAATGAACATCAATAATCAAATCTTCATCTGATTCAAAATCAAATTTTAATAATTTTTCTCTTTCAGTGATTGATAAAAAATTCAAATTATCGAAAAAAAATAACCCACAGCTTGTTAAAATTGCAATATATTTAGTCAAAACTGTTTTACTTGATAAGCCAATAGTGAAAAATTTGGAGTTCAGCACTGTTTCTTCTTTGAAAATTTCTCCAATCTTGATAATTTTCAGCAAGTTCTTGAAATGAGTTTGATTTGAATCTTTAACAATAACTTCAGTTTTGGAAGGTAGCCAATTACAGTCTTTGTTAAACTGTAAATATGCACCTGTGTTTTTAATTAATCTTTTTTTGATCAAATCAAGATTTGGAATCAAATATAAAAGTTTGTTTTTAGATTTATTGATTAGTTTATCTTTTTCAAATCTTTTGGAAACAACATCACTTTCAATTTTCAATTTTAGAATCTCAATTTGATCTTCTGCAATATATTGATAAGGATCAAATGATGTTGACGTTCCAAACCCGAAATATTGGGATGCAGAGGTTGATGATATTGACGGTGGTTGTGGCAATAAAGTTGGAGAATGACTTTGTTTGAAAGTATCATTTTTAAGGGTTGGTGATGAGTCAAGATTTGTTGATGAAGTTGATGCAAAGAGAATTTTTTTAGGAATTGTATAAAAATTTGAAGATGGAGCATTATTATGATAATAAGATTGATGATTCAAGAATTTTGTGAAAGTTATATTATCATAGAAATACTCCAGCATTTCTTTTGTTAGAATGTTGATATTTGTCAATTTTTCATCAGAATCTTCTTTAACTCTTGTGTTTTTAACAAAATCATTTTTAGTCATTTTCTTTTTATTATTTGGATTGAAAAAATCTGTTTGTAACATAACTAAAGAAAACACCAAAAAATAAACTTGATCCCAATTATCCCAAAATTCAGGGTTTGAATTGAAATAATGTTTACTGAAACTTTCCAAGACTCTATCAATCTGTTGGGTTTCTTTTGGTAAACAACATTTAAACAATAATTTTCTTAAAGCAATATCTAAAGGTTCATTATCAAAATTAAAATTTGATCTCATAAATATTTCCAAACATGATTTATTAAATTCTGAATCATTTTGTGCTAAAGCCGCTGTAATTTTGAGTTCAAATCCTTCATTAATCAATCTATCAATATAAGCAATTGGAGTTTCATTAATTTCAGGGTTTGGAGGTGGAGTCATTAACTCATAAAGTTCTAAAGAAGAGTAGGTTATACTTGAAGATTTTGGTCTCATTATCATACTTCCAATTGTTTTAACAATTGAAGTATTATTTGAACCATTCCCACCAAAAGATGATTTTCTATAAAGATCATTTTCAACAGAACCCAATGTTTTACTTCTTTTTCTTGATAAATTCTCTTTTTCTGGTGAGACTGTAGTTATAGTTTTAATTGGTGAATCATCAAAAGTTATTGCAGTCTGTGATAGCGATTTTGACATTTGAGGTCTTTGAGTTTGGGTTTCATCTTCATCTGTTGTTAGAGATATACCTGAATTGACAATAATTGAAGGGGTATGTGAACTTTTTCTGGTATGATGTTGATCGGCATAATGAATGATTGAAGGTGATAAAGAGCTTCTTCTTGTATAATTGTCTGTGGATGATATTGATGCTACTGAGCTGGAATCATTTTTCCCCAGCCTTGTTTCTTTGGAAGGTTTCCGTTTCAACAATTTTGCGTATGAATTTGGTCTTGATTCGTTTAGACTTAAATTAGATAATTTCAGTGAACTTATGGAACTATTTCTTGATTTAACAGGCGTTGAAGCCTCAATTGTGTGCGATATAGGTTCGGTATTAGACTTGTGCCGTCTGTGAAATGTAAAAATAGAGGATCCCAAAGAATTGATGCGCTGTTTGAGTTGTGGATGTGGATGCTGCTGGTTATTTATTTCTAGTTTCTGTTTAAATTTCGAAAGACGTGATGTGTGCACGGGCTGTTCTTTGTGCTTGCTGCTCATTGTGATTGCGGTATGTGCATTTATGCTGTGTTGTAGATAGTAGTTAATGGTGTGTCTGGCACTCACAGCTCCAACCAAATCAATTCCGCCAGCTGTTTATTGGTTAAAGTACTTGAAATGTTGCACATTTCGTTAATTTCATCAATTTTAAGAAAACCTTGTTACGATTACGTCATTTCTGTGTCATCAAGTTTTCCAAAAAAAACTGCCAAAACTCACGGCAATTTTGCGACTCTCCGGTTGAATGAAAAGCCGAAAACAGAAAATCAAGATTGGAAGTTGGAAAACTTTGCAGTTTTCGCTAGCGTGGAATTTCTGTTGTTGGAGTTTGATTATTTGATTACATATTTGAATTTTGTACTCTTCTTAACTCTAGCGTGGATTCATGCTCATTGGTCAAAGTAGTTTATACTAATATAGTATATTATACATAATCAACGGTACATACTACAGAATCACTCAAGATTATACTGAACAGTGAACATTTAGTAACTACTAACTACTGACCAGGGTCCAACTCACCAGGGTCCAAACCGAGTCACCAGGGTCCAGGGTTATTCAGAAATTAGATTTGGTTCCTGAAAAGTGGATTCCTGCATAACGCTCTAACTTCTAATACTAGTATTCTTGTAAGTTGTCAGTATATTTTTTTAGATATTTGCACCAAATTTCATTCAAGAATTAAAATAGTTCCAACGTCTTCCAAGTTCCAACTTCCAACTTCCAATTTTCTACAGATTTTACAATCAAGATTCAATTTCAGTTGAGTTTCTGCATTTTACACTGACTGCTATTATTTTTTCTCTTCTGTTCTTTAATTCCAATTGTCCAATGAAGTATTACTGAAATGAACAGAAATTTACTAATTCAAGTTTGAGGAACTTTAATTTTCAAGTATAGATGATCAGAAATTACAGCTTCAATTCAACTTTCCAAATGACAAAGTGCGGTTGCCGTCTGTTTAGAATTTGAGTACGCAACTTGTCAAGAATCAATGTTCATCACTTTCAGTTTTGAGTTCCAGGTTCCAACTTTTGCTTTCAAAGTACCATTTTCAGTTGCCAGTGACCACTGCTCACTGCTCAGGACGGTTGGCCTGTCAATTGCTTTCTTAAATAAATTCCACTGTACCCTTCAGCATTCACCAACGGTTATTACCTGACGATCAAAATCCACACCTGAGTACTATTTACTATTGAGCAATGAGCATTGACCGTGTCTTCAATACTAGTAATTACCAATTAGTGAACAGATCTACATTTTACAATTGTTCATTTGATGTTTGATCTGGTAACTTGTAACTTGTAAGAATATATTATACTCACATAATAATTTCAGACTGAAAGTCTTTAAAACTTGAAGTCTTGGACTCTTCATCTTGAAGTTTTGAACGCTCTTGAAGACGTCAAAAGTTCAATATTCGCCAATCGCTGCCCTTTAGGCTTTAATGAAGTTTGAACTACAAAAAACTTCTAAAGAAAAGTTCTCCGTTTGAGTCAAGGCGATCAATCGTGTTTGAACAATCGTAGGAATAAATGGTTCAAAGACTCTTCTGCAACAGAACACAGCTCCATCTCAACAGTGCAACGTTTCACGAATTTTTTGACGATCTTCTTTGTTACCTGATTCCTAAATTACCTCACCTACATAACAAACAAACCTGCTCAAGATTCCCCCTAGAAACAAACAATGAATTGTTCAGTGTTCGCATTTACTTTGCAACTTTGCAATTCTTTTACCTGGCCAACAGTTGAGTCCGCAAATGTTCGATGTATCTCTGTTGAACTTTATTCCGCAATTTTTTTTATTTTTTATGGTAGTTACTTGTTTTAGCTAATTTGTTTCCGATTTTTGCCAAAAAATAGCGCTTGCTGTGCCAAACTTTCTATTTTAGGAAGTATTCTTTACCTTCCATAAAGTTCTATTTCAAAAAAAAATATTCTGGAAGGGTTTTTTATGCATCTCGAGAATTGAAAACTACGACAACCGAATTTAAAATATTGGAGTTTATTTATTTTTAATCGAACTTCGAACTTCGAAGTATAAACTGAAAATTGGAATAATTTTGTGTAAAAAATTAAACATATTCTGAACTGAACCTCCAAGCATGAAAATGAAAAGGAATATGTCTTTAATGCAAATGTATTGAGTGACAAAACTTGTTGTATAGAAAATGTCGTGAAAAATAATGATGTCAAATGAAGATTGTAACGAAAACAAAATAATGATTAAACCATATTTATGAATGCAAATAATGTTAAAAAGTATGGTAGAAATGTAAAGTTCCAAAAATAAAAACCTCTTAAAAGTGTTGAAGTGAAATGAAAATTAATCCTGCGAGCAGCGATGAGATTGTGTAATGTTTTCCAATTAGGCAAAAAGCTTACACGTATTGAGTAACTTGAACAACTTGAGTGACTGTAGCAGTGGCAGTTTCAACAACTTCAATTGTGTTGTATTTTGTGACATAAATGTTTAATGGACCAGCAGCCATAGTGGAACCTAAAGAGAAGGCTAAAGCAAAAACAGTAGAAAATTTCATTGTGTATAATATGATTTGATATGCTGAAAAAGATGAAGTGAAGGCAAGAAGTGAAGATAAATGCAAAAGTGTTTGATACTCAAAAGAACAAATCGGTTAAAGCAGAGGAGGAAATGAAAGTTTATATACTTTTTGAATGAATTTAGAAAAAAGATCTCGCTAACCTCGCTTACGTTGGTTGTTGCCAGTTGGTCGTTATTACATTTTTACACTTTGGTTACACCGTTACAACAAACAAATAGTCTGGTGTCTTTTGTTCAAAATTCAAATCATATTCAGACTTCATCTCTTCAAAGTTCAAAGCTCATGTGAACTTTTCTTTTACATGCAGCTCGCTTCAGTCTGCAGCTCGCATCACGCTTGTATGCACGTCAAAACAACAGTTTTACGGAAATTACAAAACAGATGGAAATTTTTGGTCGTTGAAAAATTAAAATTCGAAATCCAGGCGGCAGAATTCAGAATTCAGATTCCAGAACTGAGGAACAGTTGGAAGTTAGGACTGTTATCTAAATTTTCGGAATCATTTTGAATCTGGGGGAGGTTAATACTTAAAGTCTTAATACTTAAATGTTGCAACTCAAAAGTAACTTTGATGCAAACAAGAACGAGGCAAATGCAATAAAACTATTAAAGATACTACATGGCTATCAGCTACGGTCTACCAAAGAACGCACTGTAATGCCCTCATAACGGTTACAAAAAGTTTATCTCATAGCTTCTAGGAGTCTGGACTCTGTAGTATGTACTTTGGTCCATGACTAACATTGACTAACAGGAAAACAAAACTTTAAAGCAATTCTAAAAATTGAAAGAGCAATTATGCTTTCAAATTTAGAACCTTCAAGTTTCTATCTAATACCTACCCAAGACTCTAAAGTTTAAACTCTAGAGGCTGTATTATGTTTAGTTATTACTAATTAGTAGTAAGTAGACTGTAGTACCCACTGCCCAGGATGTTTAAACTTTGAAGGTCTCGCTTGTAGACATAGTAAAAAAAACCGTTCCTTATGTATTTTGCATTTTTATACACCAGGCTGCTTAGACGAGCGTCCTCCATAAAAATAAATGATTTAAGCGAAAGCGAGAAAATGTATTGTCTGAAAAAACAAATTATTTTTGATTTCCAATAGTTTTCAGTTAAAGAAAACGATAGATCATAATACTCACTGCTTGGTACTTTACTGCTTACTATTTGTAGAAATGACCGTTAGAAAGGGCATATCTATTATCGGTACTACATACATGATACGTGTAACATACTACTGAAACGAGAAATGGGTTTTTTTTTGTGAATGATGAAGTGGTACTTAATACTTATCCTCAACCACAATTACTAATTCTAGATTCAAGAAAGGTACCCCCTCTAAGCTCAACTTCTGAAACATAACCTAAACAGCTTGGAATCACTTCAAACATCACTTCAAACTCAAAAACAATAGGTAATGATCAGTGATTATACATACGATAATTGAGATTGATTAATGATTTCATAAGTTTTAGTTTTATCTAAAATATATACATGTTACAACTCACAATTTTTAATTAACAAGCTGACACCAAAAGTTTGTTTATGTTTAAATATATTATTGTTTTGATTATAATTATTTGGATCTTAATTTATTTCTGTCATGAACAAAAATGAAAAATTATTGAAAACAAAACACACAAAACAGAAAAATACTTATTACTTAGGGTTTTTCCAATAACAGTTGAAGAATCGTAGCGCAAACTGTAATGTTAATAAAAGAACAAACATAAATAGTAAGTCGTCTTGATTCGTGAATCGTGATGAAATATTTGTGATTTCATGCAAGCTTCTGTATATTTATGTTTTGTTTTACTTATGTATAAAGAGAAGCAGCTTCGCTAAAGTTTACCTTGCAGCTCGCTTAAAATGAGCGATCCAAGGACCAACAGTCAACTAAAATCAAGATTGATTCTTGAATTATCAAGTAATTGTAGAGAAAAGTTTGAAGAGCTAATCAGGAGTTAAAGTTCAGCCTTTCAGGCACCTAATTAATGCTTTCAATTTCATGATCTTCCCTGTACTTAATTAGAATGTTGTGTTGCTCGTTAAACGATCATTTTTGTTGATCTTTTATTAGCGAATGACACTTTGTTCTAATTTATTGGTAAATTTGAATGAATTCATTGTTCAATTGAGTTCTTGTAAATTTCAAGTACTGTGACCTGTCTTGACTTAATAAGAAAAATCATTGTAAAATTTTTTTAATATGTGGACGGATTCTCAACTTCTGTGGTGTCGATCTGTAATGTGAATCTTGTAGCCCCAAGGGTATAATATTATATTGGTTAGAATTGTGATTCTAGTAATTTACGAAGTTCGAGCTCAATAATTTTTGGTTTTACTACTATTACTATGTTCAGTTACCAGTATTTTCAGTATCTACTATCTACTATCCAAGAGTCTAATATGTTTCTAGACTTTAAAATGTTTTAATTTGGTGTTCACGTCTAGACTCTAGTCACTAGTATTAAGTTGTTGTTTGTTGCTGTTCGCGTAAATTAAGCTCATGTGAGTTGTAACTTGTAACTTTTTGCTACATATTTTGATGAAAATCATAGTTTTAAAGATGCCTGGCATAGTAGCATACTTCAAAATGTAAATATCTTTCAATGTGAAGTTTATAATTGATAATCTTATCTGCAGACTGCAACTAATTATTGACAAATCTCAAGTTTTACCAAATCGAGAAAATTGCTGCAAAAAAAAATTCATGAAAGTTGAAACACAAAAACAAAACAAAAAAATCACCATGAGTTTTTCAAACCTCATTAATTTGTTTTGGACCTCAGACTATAAAACGATGTTTGCAGAATGGCACACAATATTGTTGTTTTTAATTTGAATGATGCTTCACTTCCAATTGGTTTTGATCTTACTTCTTGTGGTCACTGTTTCAGCATCAAGATCAAACACTGTTCATTCCTCAATTAAAACCATTTTCATATGCCATTGTTGATCGTTTAGAAAAACAATCTGTTTTAAGTCACTATCTTTATCATTTCTATCCACAAGGAGATTTAAATGTTACTTATGCTACACCTTATATCAATACAACAGTTGATTTAGGAAATTATATCTCACCATTAAATGCAATTGAATCACCATTTAGAGTGGAATTTAAATCTTTTAAACCATTGAGTAAAAGTTTCATTAAGAATTTGTATTCATTAATTTTAACAGACATTGATGATGGTGAAGATAATCGATCTGAGAAGTGTCAAGCAATTTGGATAAATATTCCAATTGAAGAAAATGATATTAAAGTTTTGAATTTAAAAAACGGAATGTTTAAAGTCAGTTTAGATTTAAATAGTGGAGAAATTTTATTACCATATGTTGGGCCACAACCAGAAGCTGACACGGGCAAACATAGATATGTTTTTTTATTATTCAAACAAAAATATGGTGGGTATTTACCTTTTCAAAAGCTAAAAGCCAGAGAAAATTGGGGTTCACAATATTCCGATCATGGGGTTCAAGATTGGGCGGAATATTATGAGTTGGAACCAATTGCTGTGAATTATTTTGTTTCTTCGAATGAAGGGTTGTTTTAGCTAGGTTTCACATTACTATCATCACCGTTGCTTGAATGAGTTAATACTTATTAATACTGAATAGTGAGTATTTCTAGTTTAAAAAATTAATAAATGTAACTATTTTGATTTTATCTATTAAGATTTATTGATCATGATGCTAATTGAATAAGTACAATATATATTCATGATATTGATCGAACGCTGTTATTCTTACTCAAAATGTAGTTGATGTTAGCATCAGGTTGAGAATAGAGTATGCGCCACCATTAATATAAATTCAATAAAATGAATAATTCAGATAGTTTACTTTCACATAAAATTTAGATAAACGATTGTGTTTCATTTTTTGTTTACAATACTCTTGAGTCTTCATGAGTACTAATCATGATTATATTCAAGTTTTAATACATTTGAAGCACTTTTAGAGTGTTATAAATTAAATTCTAAATAAGAAATTAATTTATGTAATTTTGTTAAAAGTGGCAAGTGAATTTTGGATATTCATAATTTTAAATTCTTTACTCTATACAAACATAAATTCTTTGCCACTATAATTAATATTAATAATATTATTAATAATATTTAATCGACGTTGTACATCCAAATATAATATTTACATATCTGGAATTTTAACTAGCCACCATTTAAGTACATACCATGACTGAAGTCTGAATGTCCATTGTCCAGGCATCTTCCCTTCCAATCAGAAGCTTCTGATATTTCAAAATTATACAGGTACGACGTAAGCTTTACAGCTTAAAGCCGTAAGACTGTTAACAGTTATAAATATTTAATGGATGGATAAAATTTCTATTAACTAATATCGCGATGTTATGTATTCTATGAACTAAATACACTAATTACAAAAGTAAGCAACTTTCTATAACTCATCCTGAAAGTCGTGGTTTAGAAATGTAGACAGGGGTCATATCATCACGATTCACTAATAAAATGATTTGAGCTTAATATTAATGTGTACCATTCTTACAAGTTACTACATAGTACATATTAAGAATTTATAGAAATTTCTAAGCTTGCTGACAAAAATGGACTATTGACGCGAAGTTTGACCGTTTTGTAACTTGCAGCAACAGCGATTATTAAAGTCAAATTATAATACTATTATTCATATGGTAAATTGATAAGATTTGGACATGTTGTCAGATGAACAGTTGTCAATATGTAAAGGGTTTAAAATATAAACTGCTTTTTGAATCGACTTTCTTTTAAAATAAATATAGTAAATTTTAGAGTGAGATTACAACTAACCAACTAACATCGTGTTTTTGTGAGAGGAAGTTGGTGCCCTTACTGTTCTATGAAATCATGATTCATCTTCATAACTTATAAGAGGAACCAAAATCACATTCGGGTTCGGTCTAAGAGTCAGAATCATTTACTACAAAGTTCAAACTTGCTGAAATCATGATTCAAAGCAAATCAATTTTTGTGATTTGAGATGTATGTATTGCGAAAAGAACACTTGCTAAACCCGCTGCAACCTTGTAAAAAGCATAGAGTCAAAGTAAAACGATTTATAATTTTTGTCACTGACCAGTGACCACTACAAGTGACGTTTATGTGTTTTAACTTTTGTATTTTATTTATGTATGTATTTGAATTTTGAGATTAATTTGTAAGTTCGATTTCCAAACTGACATAAAAAAAAATTCTCCCTCGGGGCCTCGGGCGATTCTGCCAGATTTCAATCTAACGGCCGCTGTTTCGAGGCAAACAGCTCAGTAACACAAAAACAAACCAGCTCATAACGCTTTTTGTAGATCTTTTACAAAGATGGGAGCACCACTGTGCTCTTGTGTTGCTCTTCCGCTCCGTCACTGTCCAATCCGCACCGCTCTACGACCACTAGCGACGAAACACGCCATAAAAACCTGCTAATTCGGCAACTTGAACAAGTTTTACAAATAAATTTCTCGTCTCTTCCGTGCTAAACACTTCTGCGAGCGTGTTATTTGTAATTGAGAGAGAATGCTGGTATAGTTTAAATACATAGCAAGTCGCTCTTACTTTTCCTGTTCCACCAGGTTCTCACGAACAACTATACAAATACAATACTGAATGGAAAATGTCTAGTTTAGTGCAGACCTACTTACTCGCTAATAAAGCTAGAGCCAAATTAACCAAAGAAGCCTCTAATAACGACCATGACTTAAGAGTGCTTGTAGGACATGCCAACCTGCTTGATTTCCTAATGGAATCTATCCAAACTCAAAAGAGCAACAACCTCAACAATAGAAACCACTCACAACCTGTTTACAACTCTTCAAATTTCTTCCCAGTTGACTATAATATGTCAAATTCAAAAGTTACTTATATTGATGATGGATCAAGTGATGATTCAGATTCTGACTCAGATGACGATTATGACAGTGAAGAATTTGGTGTTTATGAGTACACAGCTTATTCCGATGAAGATTCAGAAGATTCAGAAGATTCAGAAGATTCAGAAGATTCAGAAGAAGATGAAATTGATGATGAAGATCCATGGAAAATTAAATTTGAAATTCCTGAATTACCAAATAGATCAAAGAATTTAGAATTACCAACGATATCAGAAGAAACGGATATTACAGACATGTCTTCAACTTTTCCTCCTTCCTTAAGCTACAGCTCAACAACTGATTCAGAAGATTCAGATTCAGATTCAGATTCAGAAGATTTACAAAATAATAAAATTCCTTCAAGTTATAGTACAGATGATTTAGATAATGATTTATCAAATTCTTTCAATCAAAATAATAATAAATCCAAAATTGATTCATTTACAAAGAGATTAAATATGAATTTAGTGCCCGTTAATTGAACAAGAAAAAAAAAAAAAAACTTACAAAAACAAAGAATTTAATTAATATTGTTGAGCAACGTTTTGAAATCTTTCCAATATCCAATATTCTATCAATCCTATTAATGCCTGTTATGACTCTTACGACTACTTTTTTAACTTTTAGATTTTTTTAACTCTTTTTTGATTTTTTGATTTTTTGATTTTTTGATTTTTTTTTTTTAATCTGTAAATATTTTAATTTTAATATATTTTAAAACAAAAACTATTTGTTATTTGAAATTTATAAATGTAGAAATCTATTCATCATCAACTTCACTAGCTGCTTTAATATACTCATAATTCATTGCAGTCAATTGTAAAAATCCATCAATTCCCGTTCTTTCATTAACTGTATGTTCATGATTTGAACCCATAGGAACAACCCCAATATTATATCTATAGATATTTTTAGTTAAATTCCAATATTTAGCAGTATCTGTATTTGGACTATGTAATCCCCCTGAAACAATTGCTGGGAATGTAGAATTTGGGTACATATAATCTTCAATAATATGTCTTAAAACTCCACTGAAAATTTCCCATGAATTTCCAGACATTGGAGATATTGGTGCTGGTTCTAATTTATGTGTGATTTCTAAATTAAAAAATCCTTTAGAAGTTTTTGGAATGATTTCTTTACCTTCATAATAAACTCCTAATTCAAATTGTTTGGCAATTGTTTTAATGTTTCCCAAAACTTTTCCAGCTGTTTCTGCAACTGAAGAATCCATTGAAATACGATGATTTGTTACTGTGGAAACAAATTCTGGTAAAGCATTGGCTTTGATACCTCCCCAAATCATATCAATTGCTTGTGTGGTTTTGATTTTAACTGCAGTTAATGGTGATTGTTTTAAATATTCAATAACTTTTAAATTTGAAAATTTATCAACAGTTGCTTTCAAAATATGATATTTTAAAGTTTTAGGGAAATGATTTTCTGAATGCTTTGCAATACATTGTAAAGTATTTAAAGTTGGATTTTTTTCAGTTAAAATTGAATCAAATGGAGTTTCTTCAATTAAATCAATCAATTTTGCCATTATTCCAATACTTGTATGTTCTGGAGGAATCGATGAATGTCCACCAGGTGTAGACAATTCAATTTTTAATTCAATTGAACCTTTTTCTGCAATTGATGGGAATGCGTAAACTTTATCATCAATAATTTGCATTGATGAATCACCTTCATCTAATAAGGCAAAAAATGAATTTGAACCATATCTTTCTTCTAAAAATTTACTAATTGAGGTTGCACCAAATTTACCACCAATTTCTTCATCAAATCCAATCGCAATAACAACTGTTCTTTTTGGCTTAAAATCATCTATAATTAATTTTTCAACTGCATTGAATAATGAAATTAATAAAGTTTTACAATCTGAAGAACCTCTACCATAAACATATTGATCATCGAATGATCCACTAAATGGTGGATAATCCCAATCATTAATTGTTTTCTCATCAACTGGTACTTCATCCATATGAGCAGTCATTAAAACAGGTTTCAATGCTTCATCAGATCCAATCCAAGTTAGCACTAATCCATACTTCGAAACTTTATCAATTCTCAAAGTTTCATAAATAGTTGGATAATTTGCTTCTAAAAACCAATGAAATTCAGTTAATTTATTCCAAGCTTCAGGAGATTCAACTGGTGATGGCATACCATCAGTAATTGTAGTATCAACTTTAACAGCTCCACTTAATTTTTTAACAGCATATTCTCTAAACTCTGGGGAGTTCACGATTTCATCAACTTTTGAACGGTCACCTTGTGGAATGTATTTTTCAGTGATTGGACATAGGGCAGAAGTATCAACCTCATCAGATTTGGTTGAAAAAAATGAAGATGAAGTCAAGAGTTTAAAACTGACTAAAGATATCAAAATCAAATGAAACCATATTACAATTGATTTTCGTTTATTTGGAAATTGAGAGCCACCAGCTTTTTCATCAATGAGTCCTAATTGCATTGTTGTGATTGAAACTAGTTGTTAGATATGTTTTATACGTACGTGAATTTTCAGATTAGAAATTAGTCCTGCTTTTATAAATTTGCCCATCACTTATCAGAGTTCTTGAATATTACTAAATTAGGACTAAACACCGTAAATATGACAAAAAAGACAGCTTTGAAGATAATCAATAATCAGGTCGAGTTTTAAAGCAGTAAACTATACCAAAGAAAGCTCCAACAACGTTACAACCACAATTAGCTCACCTACAGACGTCTGTCAGAACACCTATAATAAATTTAGATTACTTGACACATCCTGTGCACGTGCCGAATCACGCGATGATACACCTGAACACCAGAATTTTTTTTGAAATCTTAAATTTTGAGTTTTGAATTCAGTGGCAAAAAGCTGTTGATTGAAGATTGAAACAACAACAGCAGTTCAATTGCAGCTTAACCAACCAACCAATAGACCAGACGATACGAGATGTCTGCTGTCAACGTCCACTCTGGATATTCATCCGAAACTACGTCTGTTCCAATAGAGCACGCATTTAACCCATACTCAGACAGTGGTGGTACAATTTTAGGAATCGCAGGTAAAGATTTCGCAGTGTTGGCCGGTGATACTAGACACACTGTGGGATATTCTATCAACTCGCGTTACGAGCCTAAAGTGTTCCACGCGGGAGACAACATAGTGATATCAGCCAATGGGTTTTCAGCTGATGGTGTTTCATTAGTTAGTAGATTCAAACAACAATTAAAATGGTATCACTTTAATCATAACAAGAAACTTTCAATGAGTTCTGCTGCTAGATTTATACAACATTTACTATATGGTAAGAGATTTTTCCCATATTACGTACACACAATCATTGCCGGTTTAGATGAAGAAGGTAAAGGTGCAGTTTATTCTTTTGATCCAGTTGGTTCATATGAAAGAGAACAATGTAGAGCTGGTGGTTCTGCAGCAAGTTTAATTATGCCATTTTTGGATAATCAAGTTAATTTCAAAAATCAATATGATCCAGATTCAAATGGTAAAGAACTAAGAAAAGTTGAATATTTAGAATTAGATGAAGTTATTCAATTGGTCAGAGATGCTTTTAGTTCAGCTACTGAAAGACATATCCATGTTGGTGATGGATTGGAAATATTAATTGTTACTAAAGATGGTGTTAGAACTGAATATTTCGAATTGAAGAAAGATTAGTTTAAGTAATGCATAGTTTAAATTTCTTGATGAAATTTTTGATTATTTTGTAGGCCGTATATTTCATTAGTTTTATATAGATTTCATTTTGGTTTGAAACTCTTGTAATTGCATTATCAAAGACTGTTTTTCTGCTTTATTCAAATGTTCAATAAACTTATCTAAGTTTGAGTCCAAATTATCTTTTATAGTTTTAAGATCTTTTTTATTGTTTGAAGTCAAAATAACTAACAAGTTCGTTATATCTTGCATTAGTTCATGATTATGATTATTGTCATCGGTAGATTTCAAAGCAATTGGATTGCTGAACTTGGAATCCAATTCTTCAATTTCCTCCATTAATTGTTGTAATTTATTTAAATTTGAATCAGGTTCATTTTTTTGAAGTAAATGTTCCTCATTCAATCCTTTCAAAAACTCATTCAATTTAATAAGCTCATAGTAATTGTTATATACTATGTTCTTGATACTGGAATTGATGTAGTTGATGGATGAAGTGATCTTGTTTGTTTTCTTCAAGATGTCAACAAAATCCTGATTCTTAAGATCAATCTCTTCGATGGGACCTTGCAAACTTTCTTCTCCTTCTTCATCATCTGTTTTACGTTCATAATCATTTTCAACACTGCTTTTCTGCAATTGTTCGAGCTTCTGCTGTTTCTTTGCCTCCAGCTCTTTTAGCTTGTAAAACTCTTTCAATGCATTTCTTCTCTTCTCACTCAGTTCGCTCTTGATTCTCGCAGTCTTCTTAAACGAGATCTGCTCTCCTGCTGCACCTGTGCCTGTGATCGATGGTGTTCTGGAGTGACTCATAGCTCCTTTTTTTCCTGAATCTTCTCCCTCTAAAATTTCTACATATTTATGGCTACTATGCGAAATTCAATTTTCAAACGGCTTTTTCGATACCTTTTTTTTTATCAGTAATAATACATAGTTGAAATCATTATCAAGAATATGGTATAAAACATGCTCGATTTCCACCAACTTATCTCAACAATACGCAACACTGACGACAACAACAGAGAATAATATGTCTGGAACACCAGTTGTGCTGCCCTTGTCTAAAGCTTTTTTCAGAAACGACACTCCATCTGGCAAAGATCCAGACTTTCAAACACATACAACTGAAAGATTCACAGTTGCAGCCACTGGTGCTTCGTTCCATTTACATTCTTCTGACTTAACACTAGAGCTCGATGAAGGGAGACAGAACAGAAATTCTATAGAAGAGATCACATCAAATAATGAATTGCTAGATATTGATGATGGGATGGAGTTCCCTGAAGGTGGATTCAAAGCTAATACGGTTGTACTAGGTTCTTTCCTTGGACTGTTGCCATGTTTTGGTTTGACTAACGCGGTGGGTCCTATCCAAGCTTATGTCTCTACACATCAATTAGCAGATGTTTCTGCTTCTACTGTTTCATGGATCTTCTCAATTTATCTATTTTTTGCGTTTGGTTCAAGTATCTTTTCAGGCGCACTTTTTGATAGAAATGGTGCCAGATTACCAATGATTATAGGTACTTTGTTGTTTTCTGGTGGAATGTTTGCCACAGCTAATTGTCATAACGTCTACCAATTTATTTTATCATTTGGTTTATTAGTTGGATTTGGAACAGGTATGGCAATGTCACCTTTAGTTGGTGTTATTTCTCATTATTTCAAGAAAAATAGAGCTACTGCTTGTAGTATTGCCACTACTGGAGGATCTTTAGGAGGTGTTATTTTCCCAGTGTTATTAAGAAAACTATACGCAGAAGTTGGATTCCAATGGGCAATGAGAGTGTTTGCATTTGTTTGCTTTTTCTGTTTGGCATCTGCTACTCTGTTGATCAAAGAAAGAATTGTTAACACCGAAAATCCAGATAACGATGGAATCATGAAACTTTATGTTAAAAACATGTTTGCATTTAGTGCTTTAAAAGATACAAAATTCGTGCTTTGTACTTTTGGTATTGCTCTTGGTGAATCCTGTTTGGTTGTTTCATCCGTTTATTTCACCTCATATGCAATCCATCAAGGAATTCCTGAAAGCACTGCTTATTTGCTGGTCACTGTGTTGAATGCCACTGGAATTTTGGGGAGGTTCATTCCAGGTATAATAGCAGATAAATTATTAGGATCCTTTAACGTTGTCATCATCTGCATTTTATTATCAGTGTTTTTCAACCTCACGATGTGGCTACCATTTGGTAGTAAGCTCAATGTGCTATATGCTTACTCTGCATTGTACGGATTTTGCTCAGGATCAATCTTATCTTTATCTCCAGTCTGCTGTGGGCAAGTTTCCAGAACAGACGAGTTTGGTAAAAGATATAGCACCTGTTATTTAATAGTGTCTACGTCAATGCTGGCATTTACCCCCATTGGTGGTGCCATCCTGGGCCACGAGTCCACTAGAGAGTACAACAACCTGATCATCTACTGTTCCTGTCTAGGTTTGGGAGGTGCTATTTCGTATTTTCTCTCCAGAGTTGTCTGTGTGGGCTGGGGACTCAAGAAATTTTGATGCACCAACTTTTGAATTTTCACTCTTCAGTAATGTAGTCGTTTAGTTTCTCGTTCCATTCAATACACATCAAAAATCTGTTTTCTTTTTTGAAGTTGAAATCTCAAAGGTGAAAGAGGCACCAATTTCCAAAATATTTTTTCCTTTAGCTGCATGTTAAAATGATTTTGACGTAGAAAAATAATAAACTACTGGAAACACGTTCAAAAGCTGTGTGATGTCCACTAGAAACTCGTACAGCGACGACCAGCTCTCTCCAGGATCTAATGGGACATCAATTTCACAACACTATTCGAAGCTACGGGCATCGTTGACTTCTCCCATGCTGATACCCACAACTGCTAAAACAAAACTCAATTTATCAAGATCAAGTACAGGCTCGTTCTCATCAAGTCCTTCCACGACAACCTCACTGACATCCACACTAGCATCACCAGTTAAAACTTTGTTTAAGAAAACCAGATTGTTGTCCAATGATCATTTGATATTCCCAACTGAGGGTCCAATAACTAAAAACTTTGATGATGTTGTTTCACCAACATCTTCAAATTTCTCATTTCATGACGCAATGAATGTCATGCATGGTAACAATGATAACAAGAATGATACATCTCACCTTGATGAACTAGAATTAGAAGAATTATCAATGATGGATAATATGTCTTTATCTGATACTTTACCTCAACCATTATTGCTAGAAAACGATTCACCCAGAGGCGAAATCATTCAATTTGAAGCTCCAAAAATACCACATGTGTTAATTAATGAAGGTATCTCGTTATTAAGAATAACTCATAAGAAAAAAGTTCAAAGAATTTTCAAAATTGATTTAGAAAAAGCCCTGGTGATTTGGAATAATAAATCATCATCAAGAATGTCACTAGATAAAATCCAACAGATTAAAATTGCTCAAGATGCAAAAAATTATAGAGAAGAGTTCAAAATTTCGAAAGAACATACTAATAGATGGGCAAGTATCATTTATAATGATATTTCTACAGGAAAATTGAAAGCTTTACATATAATCGCATCAAGTGACCATGACTTTGAATTATTCATTTTAACTTTAACAAACTTGGTCAATAAAAGAAGAGAGTTGATGAGGTTGATTTCAGTATCAAGTGAAAATTTTGCAAAAATTCATTGGAAAAATTATGTTTCAAAAGATGATTGTAAAAATAAAGAATCTTTAACTTTGGAAGATGTGATAAAGTTAACAACAAGATTACATATAAACACTGATAAGGGTTACATAAGGAAAATTTTTGAGGTTAATGATAAAAACTCAAAAGGGTTTTTGACTTTCAAAGAATTTCAACAATTTGTTAAAAATTTGAAAACAAGAAATGAAATTGTTAAACTTTTCAATGAGTTAACTCATAATATGAATAAATTATCATTCACAAAATTTCAGAAATTTTTAGTTGAAACTCAAAAAATGAATATTGAAAAAGCAGTTAAGCTATTTGAAAAATTTTCAACAAATCAATTAGATTTATCATTTGATGATTTTAACAATTTTATAAACTCAAATAATTTATCTGCAATTATGGCTAAAAATTTTGACCAATCTGATTTTTCAAAACCTTTAAATGAATATTTTATTTCATCTTCTCATAACACCTATTTACTTGGACGTCAAGTTGGTGGAAGTTCATCAATCGAAGCTTATACAAAAGCGTTACAAAGAGGTTGCAGATCCATTGAAATTGATATTTGGGATGGTGATCAAGGGCCAGTTGTGTCTCATGGAAGAACTTTTACTTCTGCTGTAAATTTGGAAGACGTCTTGGAAAATGTTAGAAAATATGCCTTTATCGTCACCCCATTTCCACTAATTTTATCATTGGAAGTTCATTGTAAACCTGAATATCAAAAAATGGTTGTCAAACAATTGAAAGACATTTTTGGTGAATCTTTAGTGACAAAACCTGTTAATTCAGTTCAAAATCTGAAATTGCCATCACCTCTAGAATTAAAACATAGAATTTTAGTTAAAGTCAAAAGGACAAAAATTTTTGATGGAGATTTATCATCAAGTTTTTCATCAACAAGCTTAGTTACTTATGATGAATCAACTAGTGTTACAACAACTAGTGGAGGCGAAGATTTTATTGAAAGACAAATATCTAAAAAAGATTCAAAAAGATTCAAAACTTTGATCATTCCAGAGTTGAGTGAGTTAGGTGTTTATATGCTAGGACAAAAATTTGTTAATTTTTCATTGCCCGAATCTAAAACTCCAAATCATATTTTCTCATTAAGTGAAAAAAAATTCAACTCAATGATTAAAGATTCTGATAAAAATTACTTGATTAACAAGCATAATAGAAGTTATTTAATGAGAATTTACCCAGCTGGAATGAGATACAACTCCACAAATTTTAACCCAATCCCATTTTGGAGTGCTGGAGTTCAAATGGTGGCAACCAATTGGCAAACTTTTGATTTAGGTCAAATGATCAATGAAGCGATGTTTAACGATAGTTTTAAAACTGGGTATGTTCTAAAACCAGAATCATTAAGGAATTTAACGTCGAATCCAAAATTTAAGTTGCTTCAAAAACTTGGTAAAGCAAAACAAGATTTAATTAAGTTTTCAATCGATATTATTAGTGCTCAGTATTTACCACGACCAAAAGATTTGAAACCTGAAGACTCATTTGATCCATATGTTGTTTTTGAAATGATTGATCCCAAATCTATTGATGGTGAATTGAGAATCACAGAATTAGATACTAATACACCTCAACTGTCTTCAAATGGATCATTTGCTACAAAAGCTGTCAAATCAAATGGGTTTAACCCCATCTTTAACTATAGAGTCGAGGGGAAAATTATTGATAATAATGGATTGAATTTTTTCAGATTCACCTTAAAAACTGGTGATATTCAATTTGCTGTGTTTTGCTCCAAATTCGATAATTTAAGTCAAGGTTATAGACATGTTCCATTATACGACTTACAAGGTGAAGAATATATTTTTTCAACTTTATTCATAAAAATTAACTATGAAAATTTGTTAATATGAAATAACATGAAATTGTTTGATGATTATGAAACTACATGAATTAATGACAACCCCCCCAAAAAACTGATTTTATTTATAATGATTTAATGACTTGTATATACTATAATTAATGATCTTATTCAAAAATATCATTCATGATTTCTTCTTTTGGTTTACTACTTGGTGGTAAACGAGCAACACCAGCAAGTAATTCTCTTCTGATTTCAGGGCCAATATCTTTATGGAATCTTTGTCTAACTGTTTCTAATAAGAAATCTCTTTGATCTTCAGTGATATCATTTTTATATCTTTGAGCAAAAGCTAAGAAAGCTTTATGCCACACAACTGGTAGTGGAGAAGCTTCCTTTTTAGCCCTTTTATAATCCTCATCATCAATGATATCACCAGAATCATCTTTAACTATTCTAAACTTCATGAAGTAAAACACAAAATTATCAATAATTTGGTAAGGCAAGGCATATTTTTTCTCTAATAAAATTTTAATGAAAACTGTACTTGCTGGACTGAATTCCAAGTTTAATAAATAATTCATAGCAACTGAAGAATGAATAGCTGGAATAGAAATTTTCGTTAAAACAGAACCTGCAATAGTAGCTTCTCTGATAGTACAGCCGTTTTTAACCAAAGGGAACAAAAAACCTTTGAAAAAAGCACCTGGTTTATACAAAGATTTTTTTAAAGCTCTATAGATATGATAATTAACAGAATGATCTTCGTTAGTCTCAATCTCATCTCTGAATCTTTCTAATAAAATATTTTCAACAAATTTCTCAGCTTGTTTGGAGGTTAAATTAGAAACAAATAATTTTGTAGCTTCATAAACAACATGTGGAGTCCATTTTTCTGGATTCGTAACATATAAAATATCTTGCCAGTTGTTTAAAGAAGGAATAACTTTGAATAATTTTGGTAATTTTCCATGTCTCCATGTAGATAAGATAAGACCAATTTGAGTATAAGCAGCAATAACTTTTGGCGGCAACATGACACCATCTTTTGGAGATTCAGCAGCACCAAATTGATTTTGTTGTTGTTTGGCATGTTGTAATTGTTCTTCTTTTTCCCTAATTGAAGCCATAATTTTATCAGCTAGGTTATAACTTGAACCATCAGCACCAAAAGCTGAAGAACTTTGATTTTTTTGTAAGAACCTTTCAAATAAAGCTGCGTCTTCCTCATCAATTTCTTCAATTTCTTCATCATAATCACCTTCTGATCCAAAGTTTGAAATATTTTCGTAATCTTCTTCATCCTCGTCTTCATCACTGTCTTCTTGCTGTGCAAATCTTGCGGCAAAATTCCCACGCTCAGAGCGGTCCAGCTGATTCTCCTCTTCTTCAATCTCCTCTTGTTGCTCTTTAGCTAACTGCAAGATCTTTCTAGAGGCAGCACTGTCAATAAACTCATTGTCTTCGTTTTCGTTATCGGTTTTCTTTTTGCCTCTGGCGTTGGTTCTCAAGTTCCCTCCTTGTGTGGTAATATCTTTAAAAAGCGGATCGTGGCGCTGCTTAAGCTTCTTCCCGTTGGCTCTTCCCATATCGTCTGCTTCTGTGAGTTTTTGTTGCACTTCACAGCTCTATAAAAAAAAAAATTTTGAATATAAAAAAAAAAAAATTCACCGATGAGTTTACCCGGTGTTAAATTCATAAGATTTGATGATTTATAACAGGTTTTGGAGTTTGAATAAGGCGATTAAAGGATACCAAAGGCGTCAGGTGGTTTCAATAAGTTTTTGAAATACACAACACCTTGAATTGTCAAAATATCCGCAAAAATAACCAAGTTAAACACATTTTCCCTTGACCTGAAGTTAAATCTTGAAAAATTTATAGCTGCAGAGTAAACAAAAACAATTTTATGATCTCACCAATATTGACCAACTTCAATCAACTGTATTTCACTGTTCAGTTGCCATTCGCTGATCACACACAGAATACTACAGACAAAAAAAAATGGCTAAACTAGTCAGAAAAAGAGCATCAGACTCAGATGGAGCTGAAAGAACCACCAAAAGAATCAAACATACTGGAAAATCATTGAACTCGTTTAAAAACTTACCAATCATCAATGAGATCCCAAAGGCTAAAGATATCAAGCTTGATATTTTTGTGTTTGGTACTGGCTCCATGTGTGAGCTTGGTTTAGGTCCAGACTCTAAAACAAAAGAAGTCAAAAGACCTAGGTTAAATCCATTTCTAAAAGATTTAGGAATTGTTGATTTTGCTGTTGGTGGTATGCATTCTCTAGCTCTTGATCATAAAAACCAAGTATGGTCTTGGGGTTCTAACGACAGTTTTGTTTTAGGTAGAGACACAAGTAAAGTTAAAGAGGTTTTGAAAGATATGGATGCTGCTGATAGTGATGACGATGATGATGCAGATTTAAATGAAGCTGAATCAACTCCAGGTTTAGTTGAAGGTCTACCAAAGGATTTGAAAATTGTTCAATTATGCGCCACTGATAATTTATCAGCTGCTTTATTTGAAAACGGAGATGTTTATGCTTGGGGTACTTTCAGATGTAACGAAGGTATCCTAGGTTTCAAACATGATATCTTGATACAGAAGACCCCAGTTAAAATTGACGAGTATAAAGATATTGTTCAATTGGCCAGCGGTAAAGATCATATTTTAGGTTTGAGTAGAAAAGGTGTTGTTTATGCTTGGGGTAACGGTCAACAATTCCAATTAGGTAGAAGAATTATGGAAAGAAATAGATTAAGAACTTTGGAGCCAAGAGAATTCGGTTTAGTTGATGTTGTTTATATCGCATCTGGAGAATTCCATTGTTTTGCTATAACAAAAGATGGTAAAGTTTTAACTTGGGGTTTGAATCAATATGGTCAATGTGGTATTTCCTCTGATTTAGAAGATGGATCAATTGTTCCAATTCCAACTGAAATTCCAGCCTTATCTGATAAAAAGATCACTAAAATTGCTGCTGGTGAACATCATTCTTTAGCTTTAAGTGAAGATGGTTCTTTATATGCATTTGGTAGAATTGATATGTTTGAAGTTGGTATTGCTAAAGCAGATTTACCAGAAGAAACTTTCAAAGATGCTCATGGTAATGCAAGATCTGTTCCAGTTCCAACAAAACTAAATAAAGTTCCTAAATTTAGATCCATTGCCGTTGGTTCTCATCATTCTTTGGCTATTTCTGAAGAAGGTGTTGTTTACTCTTGGGGTTTTGGTGAAACTTATGCTTTAGGTTTAGGTCCTGCGGGCGAAGATGTCGAAACTCCAACTAGAATCAAAAACACAGCTACTCAAGATCATAATATGTTACTTGTGGGTGCTGGTGGTCAATTTTCTGTTAGTGGAGGTGTTAAATTGAGTGAAGAAGAAGCTGAAAAAAGAGAAGATAGATTAGAAGATGAAGAAGATTGAAAATTCAAATAAAAATACTAGATACCCATACAACAAATTTACGTGTCGATAATACTAAAGTAGTAAAAATCTATAATATTCCCATTTACAATAATTTTAGAGAATTAAACTAAATTTCTATATAACAAACGGTGGTATTAACAAGATTGGCAGAAATATGATTTTTTTTTTTCTATTCCTCATCAAATCTAGCTTGTAAACCATGCTCTTTCAAGTAAGTTTTAACTTGATGAACGGTATACTCATCTCTATGAAACATACCTGCACCTAAAGCAGCATCAGTTTTGGTCTTATTAAACACTTCAGCAAAATGTTCTGGTTTACCTGCACCACTTGAAGCAATAACTGGAATGCTAACTGCTGATTTAATATGATTAATTAATTCTAAATCATAACCTGAATTTGAACCATCTTTATCAATACAATTCAATAAAATTTCACCAGCTCCTAACGCCTGACAAGCTTTAACCAATTCAA
This sequence comes from Starmera amethionina, assembly GCA_030573755.1. Lineage (NCBI taxonomy): Eukaryota > Fungi > Ascomycota > Saccharomycetes > Phaffomycetales > Phaffomycetaceae > Starmera > Starmera amethionina. The sequence continues at coordinate 64,286 of JAJMDW010000211.1, forward strand.
ATGCTCCAAGATCAGTGGTTTCTCTACCACCTTTGATGGTGGTTGGATACCAACAAAATTCTTCACCATTTGGACCAGGAAATGCAGTTTTAAAAGTTTTGTTTTTTGTATCATTTGGAGAAGCAACATAACTTCTTTTAGGATCAACTGAAATGACAACAGCTTGAGCACCATAAGCTTTAGAAATAGTTTCAATTGGTGATGTGCCATCACCTTTACCACCATTCGCATAAAATTTCTTAGCAGCTGAAACCGCATCAGTACCTATAGAAACTTTATCGGCACCTGATCTAAAGTATAAACCAGCAACTTGTAGAGCAGGAACCAAAGTTCCATCTGGATCAACAATATCTTTAATACCACCACCAACAGTTAATGGAACAAAAATAGTCTTTGCAGCTCTTTTTAAAACTTCCAACATTGGCGCATCAGCAATTGGAGAGTTTCTAAAAGATGTGATATTCAAAAACGTTATTTCATCTGCACCTTGTTTATAATATTTTTCAGCCAATTCAACTGGTTTACCTAAATTTCTAACATCACCACCATTGGAATCTTTTTCTCTAACATCATACTGGTCACCTTTAGTAACAACTAAATCACCATTATCATTGGTTCTAACATCTAAACATGCAATGATTCTTCTACTTAGACCATTATTTGAGCCATCATTAACATTAATTAATTCTGGGATTGGTGAATATTGATCTTGTTTTAAAAAAGCTTCTATGACTTTTAAACCAGCTTTACCGGATTTTTCTGGATGAAATTGAGTAGCAAAGACATTATCTTTTGAAACAGCAGCAATAAATTCTTCATCACCATATTTAGTGATTGCTAAATCCCAGTTTTCATTCGTTAACTTAGTTTTAATTTCATCATTTAAAATTGCAGCAAATGAATGAACAAAATAATAACGATTATTTGGATTAATATCAAATAGAATTTTATCATTTTGTAAAGTTGAAGTTGAGACAGAATTCCAACCAATTTGAGGAACAGATTTATTTGATGAGTTGAATTTAGATAATTCAAAGTCAATGAATTTTAAACCTTCAACACCTGGACTTTCAGCAGATCCATTGAAAAAAGCCTGTAAACCAACACAAATCCCCATGATAGGTTTCCCCGAGGCAATATATTTCTTTATTGGTTCAACAAAACCTTTTTCATTAACTTGATGAACAAAATGTCCATAGTTCCCAACACCAGGTAAAAATAGTAGTTGAGCATTTGCAAGTTCTGGGTCATTTGATTCTTTTATAAGTTTAGTTTCATAACCTAGAAATTCGATTGCATTCTGTAAAGAGCGAAGATTACCACTCTCGACATCGATGATGTGAACGACAGGCATTTTGATTTGACGATCAAAAGTTTAGAAGATGATGAACGTTGATCAATTTTGAATTTTTGAGTCAGGTTTGAAATTTTTTTTAAAAAAAAACAAAATCTTTGATCTTTGATGAAATATTACAGTTACATAGAGACTTTTGTTTTTACAGAAACGTTTTTTTGCAAATACAATACACATCGAATATGTAGAAGAAACAAATAAATCAAAACTTTACTCTTTTATTGAGTTCTATTTGAAAACAGAATAATTGTCAAAGAAAAATAATCAATACATACATCTTGAAACAGTTTAGCGTGCAGTAAGAAAACTCATTTCTTCAAAGCTCTTCTGGCTTTAACAGCCTCAGCTAATTCTTTCAACATATCAACAGTAGTTTCCCAACCAACACAACCATCGGTAATAGAAACACCGTATTTCAAGGATTCTTTACCTTCTTCTGGAATGGATTGTTTACCTTCATTGATATGGGATTCAATCATCAAACCAATGATTTTATCTTCACCATTAGCAACTTGTCTAGCAACTTCTCTAGAAACAATTGGTTGGTTTCTATAATCTTTATTGGAGTTACCATGAGAACAATCAACCATAATAACACCACCGTTTAATTTTTCTTTAGCTTCTTTGATGGATTGTTCATCATAATTAGTACCTTTTTTACCACCTCTTAAAATAACAAAACAATTTTCATTACCTCTTGTAGTGGTGATAGCAGCAATACCATGTTTAGTTACACCCATAAAATGATGAGAATGAGAGGCAGCCATAACAGCATCAATAGCAACATCTAAAGTACCATCAGTACCGTTTTTGAAACCGATTGGGAATGATAAACCTGATGCTAATTCTCTATGTAATTGAGATTCAGTGGTTCTTGCACCAATAGCACCAAATGATAATAAATCAGCTAAAAATTGTGGAGAAACGGTATCCAACATTTCAGAAGCGATTGGAACACCTTTATTTGTCAAATCACAAAATAATTGTCTTGAGATTTTCAATCCTTTATTGATATTATAAGTAGAATTTAATTCTGGATCATTAATTAAACCTTTCCAACCAACAGTGGTTCTTGGTTTTTCCAAATAAGCTCTCATAATAATAACCAATTCGTTTTCTAATTCCACACTTAGTTTTTGTAATCTAGTTGCATAATCCATAGCAGCATCAGCATCATGAATAGAACATGGACCAACAACAACTAATAATCTATCATCTTCTTGTTTAATGACTCTAATTGCATCTTTTCTACCTTTTGAAACGGTTTTGAGGGAAAATTTTGTTGGGTGTACTTCATGTTGTAGTAGTTCTGGAGAGACCAAAGGTTCATATCCAACGATATTTAGGTCTTCCATTTCTTCTAATTGTGGAGTGTTGGTCTTTTGGCTGTTAGTCATTATGCTTTAATATTATTATTATTACTATTATTATTTATATTGAAAAGATTGAATGGGTTATTGATACGTACTAAAGACATGGCTAACTGTGTATGTGCAAGTGAAAGGACTTGTTCTTTATATAACTGCAAGAATTCAGAGGAAAATTCTCAATGGTAATTGTTACTCGATATGTTTTTTTTTTTTTTTTTTTTTTTTTTTTTTTTT
>JAJMDW010000212.1:0-46109 GCA_030573755.1 Starmera amethionina
GATCACCAACTACTTCAGCACCAATTTCTAGTATTTATGAAGGTTCTGGCTTCAAATTAAACACAAACATTTTATTCATCTTTGGTGGATTTTTATTATCATTGATCTAAGAATTTCCTTTGGTCAGTCAGTTTTTTTACATTTACACTATAATATGGGATTTCACATTATTATTTTCAGCTTTTTAGCATTTGTTTTTAATTATTTTATATCAGCATTCTGATTTCATACTTTTTTATATCAACGTCACTAATTTCAGTTTGACGATGTTGAAGCATTTTTTTTTTTCGTTACAATTTATAAAAGGAAACGATTTTGAAATTTATTATGGTATTTCAAGCTACGTAATAATAAATTTTGTTAATTAATTTTAAAACCGTAGACCAGAGCAGTATAATATTTGAAGATAAGAAATGTCGAAAAGTAGGACTTGGAAATGTCGAAAAGTAGGACTTGGGAGGTAAAAGAAATTGAAGATTGTAAGAAATAAGTTATAACTTGGAACTTAGAACTTAGAACTTTGAGCTTTGAAGTTAGAATTACAATTAGATAAGCAATTTTTTTATAATTGGACGTAAAATGGTAGATTCGGCCAGGGCCCAGGCTCCAGCCATCGCCTTAATCATGATTCATGAACATGACTCATGAGAATTGTCTGATTACTGAAAATTAATGTTTTAGCCAAAAAAATCATGCTACACTTACATCCTGCAAAGTTTATAATAACTTTTAACATGAAATGATTTTAGAATCAATACAGAGGTTTAACTTCCATTGTCCAAGTATTTATATAGAATGAAATGTGTATTTTAGATGATTTATTTATGAACAAGAACCATCCATCAATGAAATGAAGTTATTTGTTAAATAAAAAAAAAATAATGTTGTAAAAGTATCAAGAATATTTATGTGATGTTTTGAGCTCTGAATAGTTTAGTTTTTTTGGACTTGGGTAGCTTTGACTTTTTTGAAAGAGTCCTTGATGTTGTTGGTTTCGTTGTACTTGTACAAGACAGCAGCACCACCTAAAAACAAACCACCGATGGCGGTGTAGTAACCGAACCATTGAGCAGCCCAACCTTTGTTGGTTGGAGGAGCTGACATGTTAACCATGGTTCTTTGGAAAGCTTTAGCGGCAGTTGGGAACATTTTTGTAGATTGTAGTGGAGCTGGGTTGATATATAAAAGAATTATGACGCTGTCAACTTAAGTTACATACTTAAGTTTCCTGTCGAACTTTGGAAATTATTAATTTTCAAGGTTTTCAAAAAAGTGTTGCCGATTTGCAGCCGCTGATTGGCTGCTAAAAATTATGTGTCAGCATTGCGAGTTAAATTAGTAAGATATTAAAAAGTGTCTTAAAAAAGCTACCGGAAATGGACAGTTTCCATATTTGGATTTATTGGGCACGTGATGTGATTAATAAGCTTTTTTTTTTTTTTTTTTTTTGTTTTGTTTTGCAAACTCCATTTGGGAAAGGAATCACTAAAATGAAAATTTTCCTAAAATCAAACAATTATCAGATTCAGTTTCTGCTCCTTAACTCGCCCACACTTTGTTTTCATTTCACAGCCACCGATGTCTGTCCTCTTCAGAGCCAACAGACTTGCCGCTGAGGCTGCCCGTGTTTTCATAGCCCGTCCATTACTTGCAAGCGCCATCAGATCAACACATTTGCTACCAACTTTAGCCTTTAGATTACAATTCACAAAAGCAGCACCAGAACCTATCAAATCTAATGAATCTACCCCTATCACCAATACAACAAGAAAAATTCATGCTGATGAATCACAACCAGAAGAACCAGTCAAAGTTGTTAATGAGTTACCAACTCCAAGAGTCTACATCTATCAAGAAATTAAGAAATTAGTTGAAAATCCTCAACCAAATAAAATATTAATTGATGTTAGAGAACCAGAAGAATTTCAAAAATATGCCATTCCAACTTCCGTTAATATTCCTTATATTTCAACTCCAGGTGCATGGGATTTATCTCCAGAAAAATTCAAAGAAATTTTCAAATTTGAAAAACCAGATAAAGAAACTGAATTGATTTTCTATTGTGTCGCTGGTATTAGATCTGCTGCATCTGCTGAATTAGCTGCAATGAGCGGCTATAAACATTTAGGTAATTATGTTGGAAGTTTGAATGATTGGTTACAAAATGAACATATTGAATTAGCAAACTGAATATTAATAAAATCTGTAATACTGCCATAAACAATGTAAAACACACGATATTTTATATAATTTGTACATAGTTTTTGAATATTAATAATAAAAATAATAAAAATAATAATAATAATAGAGTGGTTCGGGGATTTTGGATTTGGGGAAGTCCCATTTTTTTTTCAAATTCGGATTTTAATGGAGAGTGTGTTCCTACCAACAATCTAGGAATCTTGCCTTTGAAAAGACGACCCAATTTTTGGGTCGTTTTTTCAAGCTGGTCTTACTTCAAGTCTTAGAGGAGACTTATAAGACTTTTTGCAATTTTCCGAAATTTTTTTGGGTCTACAGGTCACATTTGAAAAACAAAAAAGGTCTGAATATGCAGAAAGATTTGGGATGAAGTCGAAATCTTAGTATGTAAATTCTCATTTTTCGTCCCAAATCCAAAATCCCCGAACCACAATAATAATAATAAAAGAAAAAAAAAAAAAAATTAATACCTTGGTTTATTAAATTCCAACTGTTTAAATTCTTTACCCAATTTTCTTTTTCTTTTTCTTTCCACTATTTTTTCAATTTGTGAAGATTTTAAATTATCAAATTTAAATTTTTGAATAATTTTTCTTTTTTCACTGTTTTTTAAATGATATTTATTACCTGATAACCCACCATTAATTGATTTATGTTTATTTTGATAATCTTTCAAAATTTTCTCTTCCAAATCTTTATTTTGTAAACTTTCAACTCTTGATTTTAATGATTTTGCTTTATATTCTAATTCTTTTTTTTCATAATCATTTAAATTTTTGGATAATTTTGGATCTTTTAACATTGCATTAATTTCCGAAACTTCTTTTAATCTATAATCATCCAAAAATCTATAGTTTTTACGAATGCTTTGTAAATCCGCTTTACCTAAAGCTGCATCGAATCTAATATCTTGATATAATGTTGAATTTTTTTTAGGATTTTCTAAACCTGGGATTGTCCTTATTTTACTGACTTTTTTCTTGGAAGAGGTTTCTGTTGGTGCATGTTTGTTTTTCTTTTTATTGCTATTGCTTCTGTGGTTATTGTGATTATCCTCATCACTACTATCTTCTTCTTCAAATAATCCTTCTTCTCTTTCAGAATCTGGTTCATATTTAGAAGTTCTCTTTTTATTGATTTTTTCTGGTACACTGAATTTCTGATAATAGAGATTACTAGTTTCTTTAGCTTCTAGTCTATCTAACTTTTCTTGAGCAGATTTTAAAGCACCAAATGAAATAGTGGACATTTCATCTTCTTCATCACTTTCTTCTTTTTCGTTTTTCAACAATTCTTGTAAGTCAATCTCATCGTAATTATCTTCAAATTCTGGGTTTATTTTCTTCTTATGGCTTTTGATCTTTTTGGCCATCTTCAATTTACTTTATAATCGGTTGTTAGAAAGATTTTGTAAATATCTTTTAAAATTTTTTTTTTTTTTTTTTTTTGTAAAGCCTGTTAGGGCCACTAGCCAAACTGTTGGATGATAAACTGCAAAAATAATAGAGACTAGAGACTTCAAAGTTCAAGAATCAAAGAGGTTGATAGGTTGATGATTAAGTTAAAGTTTATAGATATGACATCAGTATTTTCGTTACAAGAAGTTTAATAGTATTCCGTCTATTTACATTAATCATACCAAATTATTCCTTTAACGAGAAAATAAAAAAATTAACTAACTTTGAATGATTTCTTCAATACGCAGTTTTTTAGAGTGAGTGTCAAAAAATTGAGCGACTTGAATGAAAGATTTATTAGTTGGATTGATTTCCATGACGTTTTTATCTTTAAATGTGACTTTTATTAGTGGTGATTCAGTGGAATTATTTGGAAGTAATTTTAAATCAACAGATTGTTGAAGTTTTTGATGTGGTGGAATGGATGAAAGGAAAACTCTAGCTGCTTTAGCTTAAGAAGGCAAGTTAGTATCTCAAATTAAACGATTGAAAAATGAAATGATGGATACAACCTGTGTATCTAATAATGACAGGATTGTTTAAAACTCACCTTCTGCAGACATAGGATTGAAGCTGACAGCCACTCTGGCAAAATATTTAGTGATCATTTTTTTATAAGAAGCGGTGTATGACAGTAAATTTAACTCTTCAAAGATTCAGTTCAACTGGAAAAAAAAATTACATATGTAAAGGATGAAACTTGAAGTTTTAAAAATTGAAAACACAACAAAAAAAGCAGTGTTACCCTACTAGAGCACTTCAATTGTAGCTGTACATACTACATACTACAGTACATATGTATATAAATTCTAGATTGTAGCGGTGTAATGAAGGGGCCCGTTTAAAGTTCATCGTGCTTCTTGTTTCCCTTCTTGTTCACCTTTTCACCATGCTGCACTTTTTCTAAATACTCGAGTTTCTTCAAAACCTGGTCAATTTGATCACTAATCTGTGGGAATTGTTTGAAAAATTCAATGATACTTTTTTTGTTCAACTCTCCTTTGAATTTATACTGTTCACCATCATCATTGAAAACAATCAAGCTGGCATTTTTAGAGTCTTTATCAATTCCGAATTTCGAATAAAAATCATCTTCTTTGAATTTAATTGGGAAATATGCGAAATCGACTAAACCCAACACATCGATTGCAATTGATTTCAATAACGGAGATAAAGTGTCTCTTTTAGTGAAAACAACGGCTTTCAATCTTGGTGATTTCTGATAATCGTTAGCCCATTTTTCTAAATTATCAACAGTAATAATTCTTTTAACATAATTTTTAATTCTTTTAGTGGCAAAATCAACAATTTGTTTATGTTTTCTTGCACCTCCAAAAGTCTCTGTAGCATGCGAATATTTATCACTAGGGTCGAATGGTTTATTCAAATCAACTTTTGGTGGTCTGAATCCAAGAATGGTTGGATACCCGTCAATTCTATATTTTGAACATATTTTCCTGTTCTTACCTTCATCACAATTGACTGCTGCGACTTGAACAATATCTTTTAAACTTGTCCCAACTTTCTTATAATGTTCTTTCAAATTCTTGCAATGACCACACCAAGGAGCATAGAATTCCACGATAGAAGTGTGGTTTGTGTTCAATACAATCTCATCGAAATTTGTAGAATCCAACTCGAAAACATCGGATTTTTTGTAGAATCCTTGACCCAAAACTGGAGTTGATGCTAGTACTAACAAAATCGCACTGCTCAATTTCATTATGACTGTTTCGAATATTCTTTAACGCGGTTTTTCAGCAAGATTTTGTCTTTTAATTTTAATCTCAAATTTCACCTTTTTCCAGCTTTGGGGAAAAAAAAAATATCAATTCCATCTGCAGCAGCACGATGTGGTTATTATGTACAAATTATGTAAATTACAAAGGTTGATTTAATTTACTTGTTTCAAACTACAACCAGACAGTACAGTGACAGTGGACACATTTCATCATCAGCTTTGAATATTCTTGAAACAACAACAATGCTCAAAAGTTATCCATTTTACGCTTTCTACTGCCTAGAACAGAAACTCAAACATCGTAGTAAGAAATACACTTTACAAGACTTCCAAAAAGCACTTAATGAACTTAAGGATAGCAACAAACAAGAGGCAGAAAAAGAAGAATGTCCATTATTTGTTACTTGGAACGTTATGGGTAGAAACGCACAGAAACAATTGAGGGGTTGTATTGGTACTTTTTCACCATTTGAATTGAATGAAGGAATTGCTTCTTATGCTATTATTGCAGCACTTCAAGATTCAAGATTTGTTCCAGTTGAATTAGAAGAGTTAAAAATCATGAGTTGCAGTGTTACACTGTTGAAAAACTTTGAGGAAATCGAAGATCAATTGGATTGGGAGATTGGGAAACATGGTATAAAAGTGTCATTTGTTAAGAATGGCAAGAGTTATAATTCTACGTTCTTACCGGAAGTTGCTGAAGAGCAAGGATGGGATAAAATGGAGACATTGAAACACCTTGTGGCTAAAGCTGGATATTCTAATGGTAGAATTGGACTAGATGATTTGAAAGTTATTAGATATGAAGGATTGAAATATGAAGCAAATTATAATGAGTACAGTGAATTTATTGCTAGCATTAAACATTGATTTATAGTTTATATAACGGTTTCAAACGTTATGATGATGAGGAGCCTAGTTTTTTAGTAATAATGTTCTCAATAAGTTTAATTAATGGTGAATTCTCATTTTCAATTTGATTGATTAATTGTAACTCAACTTGTTTTTCAATTAATTTCCCTGTTAAATCAACCTCAATGTTGACATAATCACCAATGGCCTTGGAAGGAAGAACAACATTCTCTTGTGTATGTGAGATCATGGATATACTAAACAACCCTAATTTATGGTCAACTTTAGTAACTGTTAATGAAACTCCATCAATGGCAATGAAACCTTTCTCAACAATGTAGTTAATAAAAGAAATGTCTTTCAATTTGAAAGTAAAATTCAAAGCGTTCAATTCAGGTTCAACCTTTTCAATAGAAGCAACGGTATCAACATGTCCTTGAACATAATGACCTCCGAATCTAATATCACCACCAACTGCTCTTTCTAAATTCACTTTATCTCCAGCTTTTAATGTTCCTAAGTTGGTTCTTCTAAGTGTTTCCGGTATTAGACCCACTTTAAAACTATTATCATCAAACTCTGTCACTGTTAAACAAGTACCATTGATAGCAATAGAATCACCTATATGACAATCATTTAAAATTTTTGCTGCATTTTTGATGGTGATTGAGGTCCCATTCCCACCTGCTACTGAACTGTCTAGTTCTTTAAACTCTGCAACTTCTCCAATATGCTCGACAATTCCTGTAAACATTTTATTCTCTATTCTGTTCTGCTCTATGTATTGTGTTGTTGAAATTAAACTGTGTGGTTAATAAAAGATATTTCAAATTTTTTTGCAAATTTCCTTTTTATCTACATACATATGTATATGAGTTCAAAGTTCAAAGTTCAACTTCAAAGTTCAAAGTATGCATGATATTTAATTTTAGTACTAATTAGTAATTATTCGTCATTTTGATTACTGATTAAGCCATTAATTTACAAATTACATACCTCCCCTGAAATTTATTTCAATTCATAAAAACCATTTATTAATAATTATCCCACCATATTCTAACGCACTCTTGTATCATTGACTTTAAAATCTCCTTCTCCTAAATGAGCAGTATCACCAACTTTTAAAATCTTGAAATTTTCATTCATTATAGAAGACTTATCAAATTCGATCACTGTCACCGAAGTATTAAAAACAATTAAATCCTTTGTATACCCTAAAATCTTCAGTATACTTCTAATAGTACCACCATGACTAACAATCAATATATTTTTATTCTGTTGATTTTCTTTTAAAATTTCAATCAAAATTGAGTTCAATCTTTGTAAAAACATTTCTGAATCTTCACCAATTTCTCTATAATGTTTATTTTGGGATTCACTATACTTAAGAGCTTCATCAATATGCATTCCTTCAACTTCACCCATATGTCTTTCTCTCAAATTTTTAGTAAAAATAATCTCCCTTGGCTTTAAAAGAGCAGAATTGATTATATTTGAAGTTAATTTACATCTTTGTAAATCACTTGAATAAAAAGCATCAAAGGGCGCGTTTGTAAATCTAATACCACATAATTTAGCCTGAGATATCCCTGTACTATTCAAATTTGTGTCTCTATCATAATATATAAAGTTAATAAATCTCTGAACATCATATGAGAATATAAAACTTACAGATGTCCTTGTAGAATTTTGGCAACGTTATGATCTGTTTGTCCATGTCTTACAATGAAAACACGCAGTTTTCCATCGTTTGTATTGAAACTGTCCATTAATCTTTTATCGATTCTGAAGAATAGTTAATCTTAAGCTTCAAGAATCAATTCTCAATTTTTTTTTTTTTTTTTTTTGGCCATATCATATATGTATCAATACGTCTATTAAATAATATACCTTTTGATAGGTTATAAATTATTCCAATAGCATTCGAAGCTCTTCCAATTAAGAATATCCAGCTGTTTCTGTGATTGATGTTCCATCTATCAGAGTATTGACAAATTAAATAAAAGAGATTACATTTGATGATGTGTCTCCAACCAATATAAATACTTTTGTTAATATTTGTAGCGCATCAAAAATTTCAATTGAGGGCGTGTGGCGTAGTTGGTAGCGCGTTCGCTTAGCATGCGAAAGGTCTCCGGTTCGACTCCGGACTCGTCCATTAATTACACTGATTAACTAAAAATTAGCTAGATTTTATTTTTTAGCTTTATGAGTACCTTACAAAAATCTTTGTTTTCTTTAATTTGAGATCAATTGAAATCTCAACATGGAATATTAAAGATAATTAGTTGTTTGGAAAACTGGGTTTGATTAATTTTTTTCCCCCAATTTTAACAAATTTTTATTCATGACAAAATTTTTATCATTGTGGGTAATCTGAAATTTATATATTTATTTCACACGTAAGGGTTTAAAAAAGAAAAAAAAATCGACAAAAACAGTAAAAATGGCCCAAAATGGATGAGTTAACTATTAGAGCTCATATGCATGTTATGCAGGTCTTGACATTTTGATTCCAGTATCCATTTTACTAGCTGAAAACACATATATATAATTCCAGTCTGTGATATTACAGTCACCAAATTACTGCTTCATAGCTCTAAAATTGAGCTTACAGTAATCCATCAAAGTTGCAATTTTTTGTCATTTTTTGATTTTTCTAATTTTCAAAAATAATTTTTCAATGTTTTTTTACATAATCTTCAACTAATCCAATGCTGTTGTCTACTTTCACAAGGAATTTTAACGAAAATTAAGAAATGCTAAAAATCGATAAATTTGTAATTATCTCACTGAATATAAGTAATTATGCAAAATAAATAGCACCACTGAACTCCTGATAACATTCTGCATACGATGGTACTACTTGTATTGTCAAATTCCAAAATATTTGATTTTTACGTAAGCAGGATTTTGGAGATGTCTCAACGTTTTCGCAAAAAGTATCAATTTGATAATCAAAAATTTTACTGCTCGCCAAAATCTACAAATATGGTAATTAAAATCAAGCAGTTTATTTTCAAATTTTAAAAAAAACTTTCTTGAAATTTAAATTAGCTTCATGAGTTATAAACCCAAATTGCAAATCATCACTGTTACCATTAACCGATTCTATTGTGTTTAGCTGAAAGAATGCAGTTTTACAAACAATACTTGCCTCATCAAGTGTAATAAAATTCAATTTCCCAGTTGAAGAACCTTTCATGAAACAGCTTCTTTTTTTCTTCATCCTTAGACTCATTTTCAAAAGCGCCAAATAGCGCTCTTAATAGGCTACTCATGAAACAATTTTATGATTAAATCAGTTGGTCAATAAAGAAATAAAGTTTTGTTTTGAGTTTTGACATCAATATCAATATTAATAATTTTCCGAATTCGAATCTGTCACATTTTGACAGATTCAACGTAAAAATGCATGATTTGAGATGTTGAAAGCTGTTCAAAACTACAAACAATACACACTAGAGAGCAAAACGTCTTTTTTAATGCGTTTAAAAGAGTGCTTCTATCTTTATTTACTACTTTTCTATTAATTTAGGAGCTTCGTTAGCTGAAAATGGTGTTTTCAAAAATGTCGATTTAAAAATCTTAAAATCTGATTTTTAATATATTTAAGTTTTTGTAAACAACCAGTTAAAGATATCAATCTTCAGGATATCTCAAGATCTATCGCGGCGCTTTGTCTTTAACATTGTCAATGCTAAAGAGATTAACTCTAGGATCATACCAATGTATTTTTGAAGTGATTGTCATTACTAACAGTTGAGATAGACCTTATTGTTCGCTCAAATTATTGAATCAAGTTGCCACCTTGATTTGGTATTTTGTTGAACTCGTTGTAAACAGACATCAGTTGAGTCTATATTGGCACCATAGACTTACTGGTGTATGTCTATAACAATTGGTCTGTCTCTGGTGAGTTTCAAGTGAGTTGGAGGTGTGTGCTGGCGTTTTAGAGATATTTGTTAAAAGAATTATCACAGAAAAGAGGTTTAAGTTATACAAAATGTCCAGAGGAGCTGGATATTATACGGGCAGTTAATGTTGGTTAGATGCTGTGTTTCTCATAGATTCACGTTGCTGCTTTCCTTTATAATATAATGTTGTTAATGTTGATATTATTCAAGGTTTATTGGCATCTAAGTGAGCACATGGGATCATTGTTAGAGCTTAATACTTATCTAGGCAGGTTGAAGAGACAGTAATAGGTGTTGCTGTTAGGCTAAGTGTTTGTTCGCTGAAGTTTAGCGTTCAGAAACCGTATTTGGATAAATTTGAATTGAGTTCAACTACCACAGAATTGCTTCATTGGTGTGCTTTTATGGTGCTAGATGACTTCTCGTGGTATCTGAAAGCCATAACAATCTATAACTACTATTAAACTGCACTCAATATAGCAGAATACTGGGTTATAACATGATTTCAGATATTTTTATTTCACCTATAATAGCTTCAAATCAACTTCAATTGAAGCTCTAATGATCAACAATGACTTAGATAGATTGTCTAAATGTATAGCAACCATTAAACGTATTAATATTTGCTTCTACCACCCATTTGTACCTACCTATATCCTCATTAAATTTAAATTTCTAAAACCTTCAGTTTACATGATATTTACGTTCTAAAAGTTTTATATGGCTCTTACAGGTGTTAGTATTTCATATCAACTACTATATTTCCATTATCAGGTATATTAACTGAGTTATTCGATGTTGTATCTTCCTCAAAATTGCGCCAAATTCTTACGTTACTGCTTATAGATCATGCTGAGTCAGCCTGTCAAAGTCGTCGAAGATGGATTTTCTTAATTGAGCTTTCTATCATCTTGATTCTTATATCATCTGAAAATTGAATGTACCATTGTACATTGTACTATTACAAAGTACAAAGCCTACAACTCATGATATTTAGAGCGTAAAGCCTTGACTGTTGAATTGGAATTTTTATTCACCAATCGTACTTGGATTATATTTGAGATTCAACTTGTATTTTTCTAGAGTAGTATTCGAATTATCTACGTCGCATCATATTTTCTACAAGAATCGAGGAGTGCTCCCAAAAATTAATTCACTCCTCTTTGTGACACGTCAATCACACGAGTACCTAGTACATACGTACTACATGGTGTTCAACGATGGTGAAATTACTGAATGCTTTGATTGATTGATAAGAATTATTTCAAAGCTAGAATCAAAGGCCTCAAAGTTCATACACAGAAAGCTCTCAAGTTCACCAGCAATCAAATCCTTAAGATTGTCCTAATGGATCCTGTCGAATATTTGCCTACCCTTTTTGAAGTTCATCGTTAGTTATCAGATAGTTACATATTGACTGTAGAAGATCTTAACTTGAAATCCAATTAAATTATTATATAATTTTCAACCTGAAGCAGTAAACCAGCTTCCTAGCCAGCTGATAGTGACTAATGCCCCAGCTGAACAACATCGATCCTGGGCCAGACACGATCCGGATTCTGCTCACCACGGACAACCATGTTGGTTACAACGAATCAGACCCAATACAAGGTGACGATGCCTGGAAAACTTTTGAAGAAATTATGATGATTGCCAAAGAACGAGATGTTGATATGGTTCTACAAAGTGGCGACTTGTTTCATATAAACAAGCCCTCTAAAAAATCTTTGTATCATGTCATGCGTACTCTTAGAAGAACTTGTTTCGGTGATAAACCTTGTGAATTAGAATTGTTGAGTGATCCAAGTATAGTATTTGATGATGGTTTCAACACTGTTAATTATGAAGATCCAAATTTGAACATATCCATACCTGTTTTTGCTATAAGTGGGAATCATGATGATGCTTCAGGACAAGGTTTATTGTCCCCTTTGGATCTTTTAAATTGTTCTGGTTTGATCAATCATTTTGGGAAAGTTGTGCAATCTGATAATATCACAATCAATCCATTATTATTACAAAAAGGTTTAACGAAGCTAGCATTATTTGGTCTTGCAAGTGTAAGAGATGAAAGATTATTTAAATCTTTTAGGGAAGGGAAAGTTAAATTCAATACTTCGTCAGTTAGACAGAATGAATGGTTTAATTTAATGTGTGTTCATCAAAACCATCATGCCCATACAAACACCGCTTTTTTACCTGAACATTTTTTACCAGGTTTTTTGGATTTGGTTGTTTGGGGACATGAACATGAGTGTATTCCATACACTGTTTCAAATTCAATAACAAATTTTGATGTTTTACAACCTGGTTCAAGTGTTGCGACGTCTTTATGTGAGGCTGAAGCTGTTGAAAAGAATGTTTTCATATTGAATGTCAATAAGATTGATTATTCTATTGAACCAATCAAATTGAAAACGATCAGGCCTTTTAAAATGAAAGAAGTTGCTTTAATTAATTATCCTTTTTTGAAAAAAGGTTCATTGTACAAGAATGAAATTACTAAATTCTTAATTGAGCAGGTTGAGACTTTGATTGAAGATGCAAAAAAGGAATTTCATGAAAATAATCCTGATGTAGTAATACCACCTCCATTGCCATTAATCAGATTACGATGTGACTATTCTGGTGGTTATGAAGTTGAAAATCCAAGGAGATTTAGTAATAGATTTGTTGGAAAAGTTGCAAATATTAATTCAGTGATTCAGTTCCATTGCAAAAAAAATAACACCAATACCACATCTAGTAATAACATCAATAAATCTTTACAGTTAACAACAAATGAAAATACTGATGAAAATGAAGAAGCAAATATTCATGTTGAAACTTTGGTAAATAATTATTTGAAAAATTCTGAATTAAATTTATTACCTGAACAAGGTTTATCAAATGCAATTAAAAATTTTGTCGATAAAGATGATAAATCTGCTCTAAAAGATTTTGTTGATGAAGAAATGTTGACTGAATTTAATTTGTTGATAAAAAGTACAAATAATTTAAATATTGAAAATGATGATTTTAAATCAATTTTAAGATTGGTTAAAAGAGAAAGAAGTGCTAAAATTGCAGAGAGTGTGAGTCCAGCTCCAAAAGACAGTAATACCACAAAATCACCAAAAACAAAAGAACAAGCCAAACCTGTAAAACCAGCCAGATCTTCAAGATCTTCAAGAAAACTAAAATCCAGTGAAATTGTTGTTAGTGATGAAGATGAAGGAGATGTTCAAGTTTTAGATTCCCAATCTGATCAAGAATATACTAATAACCATCAAGATGCCGATATTCTTGTTGTCTCTGATGAAGATGAGATCATTAGCGACAATGATGAGCCTCTGGTTCCTAGAAAACCTGCTAGAAAGTCAACTAGAAAACCTCCTACAAAAACTGCTTCAAAAAGACAGACAAAACAAACGAAACAGAAAGAGCCGTTAATTTCTGATAGAATCGCTGAGCTGATCTCATTGAAACGGAAGTAATTCAATAAATAGTCATTTTGCATTTTATCGCTTTTTAAATCTTGTAAGTCATAAGTTTGATCTGCAGAACCTCAGAAGTAAAGGTTTCATAAAAATCAAATTTACTCTTAACTATGGGGATTATGCAATACAAAAAGAGAAAGATTCAAACTACAATTATCATACTTGTAGTAGCACACTCAATTGCTATCCATTTAAGCAGTGAAGACCACCAGTGAGTAGCTCTCACTAAGCACGTTAGAACCATACCTGAATGGTGGTCGATGGTGTTGGAGTGGCCTGGAAAACTTGGGTTTCGTATGGAATTTTGGTCCTGGTTACTTCCAAGTTCCTAGGCGCCCTTTGATCTGAAACTTTTTTTAGTACATATGGAAAAAAAAGTGTTGAGAATTTCAATATTTTTACAAGATCAACAACTGATTCAACAATGAACTTGAATGATCAAAAGATCAATGTGCAAGTGGACCCAACAGAAGACACTGAATGGAATGACATTTTAAGGAAACATGGTGTTATTCCTGAAAGACCCCCTTCACCAACTGCTCAATTAGAAGAAGCGTTTCAAGATGCCATAGTGAAGCAATATGAGAATAGATTAGTTAATAAAGATATTGACGAATTGGAAGAGTTGGAGGATGAAGAAGATGAAGAGTTTTTGGAGATGTATAAACAGCAAAGATTAAAAGAAATCAAAAAAATGAGTGAAGTTTCAAAATTTGGTCAAGTTTATCCAGTTACTAAACCAGAATATAAAAAGGAAATTACTGATGCATCAAATGATTCATTTGTGTTTGTTCATTTATCGCTACAAAGCAGCTTACAATCACGTTTACTATCTACATTGACTAGAGAATTAGCCTCCAAATTCAAAGAAATCAAATTTGTTGAAATTCCTGGATCAAGAGCAATTGAAAATTATCCTGATTCTAACTGCCCTACGATTTTAATTTATTATAAAGAAGATCTGTTAAAACAATTGGTAACGCTGACTGAATTGGGTGGGAACTCAACTAAATTAAAAGATCTGGAAAGATTGTTAGTTTCCATTAATGCAGTTAAAGATAATGATAAAAGATTGGTAATTAATCAAGATGATGAGGATGAAACTGATGAGAGGAAAGTTAAGTACTTTAAGAAAAGCTTGAGGTCGGGAGTTAAGAATGATAGTGAAGGCGATGATGACGATGATTTTTTTGATTAATAAATTCTGTGGTTTTGTGGTTTGATAATTTAATCAAAGAAAAAAAAAATTGTTTTACAAGTTTCTTTATCAATTTACATAGGATATAAGAATAGACAAATAGATTTCTTATAAAGATTATGATTGCAAATACTTTATTTTACTTTTATTGTTTTGTATCATTTTTCAATTTAATTGATTGCTCATTTTCAAGAGTCTGTGATCCTGATTTATCAAGAAAATTTTATACTGGTTTCCGTCTTGATAGGCAAATTTTAATTGATGGATCATCTGAATTGAAACAAAATAATCATTTAACTTTTTGTAAAGACGGGATTGCTCAACGTGAATTTATTTTAGATTATACTACAGATGAACTTAAAAATGAATTGATTGATTGGAAAAATAATATTTGTGATAGTTTGAAACAGGTTTGTTTTAAGATTGCAAGAGCTAAAATGTACGCTTTGAGAGATGATTCGATTTTTTTCCCAGATACTATGATTGGTGCAATTTTTGAGTTAAAAAATTCAACATTTCAATCTATTGACTCAAGTTATTTACCGCTTTCTCCTGTGGTTTCAGAATCAGAGTTGAGTAATTGGGTTGAAATCAAAAAAGGTGAAAAAAATGGTGATTCCACAACAAGAATTTATCATATACCTTTATTATACACACCTTACCTTGATGATAGAAAGTATCTTGATAGAAAACTTGATAGATTACATCTTAATAAAAAGCTTAAGAAGATTTCAGCTACTGAGAATTACAAATTTAACCTTCAAGAAAGAGGGATGTTTGATTCTTTAAATCATAAGCTGATTGAGATTTATCAAGACACTGTTAAACGTTCTTATAAAAATATTAAAAAGTTGAATGAAATGATTTCAGATAAGGGCAATTTAAAAATTAAATCTGCTGGCTCATCATCGTCATTATCATATAAAGGAGTGCAAACTAGCTCAACAGAGACTAAATTTTGGAAAAACAATAAAATTTTCACCTTAGTTTTCAAAAATCTGATTGATAAATTAAGTAAATCAAGAATTTCCAGTGATAATATTAATTTTGAGACAATTATGGTTTTATCAAAGACTTTAACAACAGAAAAATTTAACCTGTTTTTACAAACAATTAATAATATCTTGGCTGGATTCAAAGTTGATGAAGAAAATTTTGAATATCCTTTGCTAGATGAGGAAATTATTGAAAAAAAGAATTAGACTTTTAGCAGCTACATAGATATATTAATTTTAATAATTTAATTATTTGTACTATTCGGTTGTCAATTGTCTTGATCATTTTATCTCTAAAGTGTACTTTTGATATCTTCTTTCAAAAATTCTAAAGTTTTACAATCATAATGAGCGGTTCTGGCTCTTGCTGCAAAAGTTTCCGGCCATTTTGGATTTGATTTCCATGACCATCTTTTAACAGTTTCTGGATTCAATTTGTTTTCCAATCTTTCAACGATATATTTCCCAATATTTGGTAAAAATTTATAACCATGGCCTGAATCACCAGTTGCAACAAAAATATTTTCAGTATTTGGAGCTCTATCAATTAAAAAATCAAGAGTTGTTGAATCACTAATCCAACAAATTTTACAATCAACAACTTCATGATTAGCTAATTCTGGAATTAATAAATTCAAAACATTTTTAACATAAGTAGGTCCTTCAGCAGGAATTGTATCATTTTCAAATTCATCTTTGAAACGAGGTAATGAAACTTTCTTATTTGAGTTAAATGGATCTTTAATGTTATTTAAAACATCACTATAAGTTAAAGCAACTTTTAATAAATGATTATCTTCATCAGGTGGGAAAAAATAACCTAAATCAGCTGAAAAGAAAACAGGTAAATGACGATATTTTTTATATTCTTCTTCATTTAATTTAATATGAGAAACAAATAATCCAGTGGCAGTTAATTGGTTTTCCATATTAACTAGATAACCAGTTGAAGCACCCATTGATAAAACGATCTTATCAGCGGTATAAATATCACCAGATTTAACTTGAATTGAATTTCCATTAATTATTTTAACTGCTTGACCTGCTTCACCAAATTTAAAATTAACACCTAGTTTTTTAGCCTTTTTGTAGACATTCACCAATGAGTTTGATGCATGGCCAAAACCTGCATCTGGGTTGAATCTTGCAGTAATATCTTCACCTAATTTATTATTCTCAAAAATTGGGAACATTTCAGCAAGTTTTGAACCAGATTTAATTAATTTGATTCTTGAAACATCTTGTCCCAGAGCTTTTAAATTATCAATAGCGACTTTGTCGTATTTGGTTCTATGTGAATGTTCTTGAGATTTTGGAGATAGTGTGACTCTTCCAACAGGGTAGTAAGCTGTTTTATAAAGTGGATCTGTTTCCCATAATTTCAAAGCTTCTAAAGCCATTTTGGTATAAAAGATATCACCGTATTCTGTTCTAATGATTTTATTGAGATCATTAGCAGCTGATCGTGGGGATGGTACTGGATATAGATCGATAGCAGTGACATCGTAGCCTTTTTGTATGAGTTCCAGTGCAGTGGAAAGACCAAACACACCGCACCCAACGATAAGTACTGAAGGCATTTTATTCTTCTTCCACTGGTGTTTCTTCCAGATCAAAAGTATAATTAGAGGAAAAATTGTAGTTTATATATGGTTCAGCTCATCGTCGCAATAGATATGTGGACAGTGGAAATTGTGCACTGTCAACAGGTTAACGTAATATTTAGGATTAAATTTTTGTTTTAGCAGGTAAAAGCACAGTAACTGGCCAATCAACGAAATCGCTCAGATAATTAGAGTACAGTACACTTTAATTTGAAATTACCACAGTCCACTTAGAAGTTAGAACTTAAAAGTCAACGCCAGGTAGGTGGAATAAATAATGAGCTAATTCTTATTATAAAGACAATCAGAACCGCGAGTTTGTTCCAGATGAAGAGAACACAACAATATTCACCAGTTAACATAATCAGAAATCTTTATTTTTGATTCAATTGCCAATTTATATTATTTTTGGTACTTATTTGATCACATGATTCATCACCACGTACTTCGGTCTACGATTCTACGAATCATCCTACACTAGTACACAAGAGTAGCTAGTAGCTAGAACCTGCACTAGTTAGAACTTAGTAGTGACTCGTGACTCGTGACCTGTCTAGTATCTATATATAAATAATTTGTAGACAGTACTATAGTCGACTTATATATAAATAACTAACTGTAGTAGACTCTACGAGTCCCGAAGTAAAATATCCGCAATTTGTTCACCCGTTGCCATTAACCGCCGGGGCCGACAATATTTATAAAAAAGTTGAAGTAACGCAAATAATTTGAATTTATAAACAGCCCAAATCCACTTGCCACAATATTTATAATAAATAATAATATAATTTGAAATAGTACTAAAAAGAATGTTAAGTTTTTATAGCTATTCAATACATATGGAATTATTTAGCACTAGCCACTTTGCCAAATATACTCTTAATTAATTGTTATAAGATAATTACAAGTTAGATCACTACTACACGAATAATAAACAAAATTAATATGCACATGAATTTATATCACAATCCTTCGCCACTTGTAGAGGTCTCAAAGATCTGAATATGTTTAAACCCTTTCTTTTGGAATTCCTCAATAGATCGATTATAAGCCTCTGGAGATCTATCCAACAACTCATTCATTTCTGATTCACTCAATAACGAATCTTGAATATCATCATCAGTGAAACTAAATTTATCGTTATTCAACAACACTTCCAGTTCTTTTGCTAGTTTACTATCTTGTTGAGCATTAACTCCTGCACCACCAGATTTATTTAAAAATGTATCTTTCTTTTTAATCAATCTTTCTAAAGTTTCGAAATTCCCTAATCTGATAACTAATTTCTCCAAGATTCTTTTTGAATCAGCTTTGGCTAAAACAACTTGTTCAACAGAATTAATTATAACAAATCTATAAATCACCACCGGTTTAGTTTGTCCAATTCTATGAACTCTATCCATTGCTTGTAAGTCAACTTGAGGGTTCCAATCATTATCAAATATAATAACACTATCAGCTTTAGTTAAATTTAACCCTAATCCACCAGCTCTTGTACTTAGTAAGAAGATTTTAATTTTTTCATCATTATTGAAATTATTAATTGCAAATTCACGATCTTCTTGATTTGTTGATCCATCAATTCTAACACATTCATAACCACTTAATTCACACCAATCTTCAATTAAATCTAACATTTTAACAAATTGGGAAAAAATCAAAGTTTTAGAACCTTTGGAAATTAATTTTGGAACTAATTGATTTAAAAGTTGTAGTTTACTTGAATTTCTTAAAATTTTTTCTAATGTCATGCTTGTCTCATCTTCCCATGGGAAATAAAATAGATATGGTGAGTTACAAATCAATCTTAATTGCATCATCATGTTTTCCATCGCTTTTGTGGAAACATATTTGGAAACATAATTGTAAATTTCATTCAATTTATCTTCATACTTTTTAATATTACTATTATTATTAGCTTTTGAAGGATTCTTTAAATCTTTCTTTCTTGATCGAAGTGTTTTCTCTTCAATTATCTCTAAATCACTCCCATTTTCTTCATCAGAATCTTCTAACTCAATATGATTTGGGAATATTTTGGTGAAAAATTTATCCAAAATTTCTTGGGGAATTTTAATTTTATTAATTTCAAGATGTTCTAATATTCCAAACTTTAAAACTGATATTTTCAATTGCTTGTATAATGCACTTCTATATAATTCAGTCTGTACATTTGTTAATTTCCCATAAATGATATATTCTCTTTTTGGTGGTAAATTTTTAATAACTAAATTTTTCAATCTTCTTAATAAAAATGGTTTCAAAATTGTATGTAAATTTGTAATTAAACTTTCTTGAATTTTAGAATCAATCAATTTTTTCGTTGTATCATCTTTTGTTTTAGCAGATAATGCATTTAAAGAACTAAAATCAAACCATTTTTGAAATAATTCTAAATCATGGAAAATATCAGGTAGAATAAAATTTAATAATGACCATAGTTCATTTAAATTGTTTTGTAAAGGTGTACCAGTCAGCAGCAGTCTATTACTTGTCCTTAGTCTTTTCAATTCTTTAATCAATTTACAATTAATGTTCTTCAATCTATGACCTTCATCAACAATTAAGAATTTCCAATCAATTTTATTTAAATAAGCAAAATCATTCAACACCATTTGATAACTTGTTACAATAATACTTGTTTTTAAAACACTCCCATTAAAAAAATTATTTCTTAATTCTGCCCTCTCATCTTTACTACCAATATAACCTAAAACAGGTAGATTTGGGGCAAATTTAGCAAATTCTTTAATCCAATTCCCAACTGTTGATAGTGGAGCAGTAACAATAAAAGGACCTTTAATTCCTTGTTCGTATAAAAATGCCAATAACGCTATAGATTGAATGGTTTTACCTAAACCCATCTCATCTGCTAATATCCCATTCAAACCATTTTCGTATAACGTTACCAACCACTCTGTACCTTCCAATTGATAATCTCTCATTATGGTTCCAGTAACTAAAGATGGCTGTTTGAACGAATTAGCATCATTTTCATCTTGAGCTTTATCTTCATTTTTGTCAGATTTATAAAAATCAGTGATCTTTTTCGCTCTTTTTGATGATCTTTCAGTATTATCTGATTTGCTATTTTTCTTCTGTTTCTTGTTCAGTGTGTTTTCTTGCAACGTTTCAGCAATAATATTAGAAAACACCTGACTCTGCTTGACCAGATCCTGTAACTTCTCTAATTTAGAGTCAATAGATAAATTATCAAAACTTTCAAACTCTTCCAGATCTTGGGTTGTCTGCTGTGTTTTCTCCACCTCTTCAATCAGTGTATCCAGCACTTCATCTTCCTCACTGTCTGAAGTCACCGCTGGCTCCACACCCGATTTCTGTGCTTCAACAACCATCTTCGACGCGCTTTTTATTTCTTTTCTTCTTCAAAGCTGCAAAATTTGAGATTAATTCTTGAATCTGCGGGTAAAGTTTTTATTTTTTTTGAAAATCGGTGAAAATTGAAGAAAAAACCAAATAAAAAAAAAAATAAACAAAAACAAATTAAGATACTGGACTTTTTTTTGTGTGGTTTGCAGCGAGTTTCAGCAGAGATTCGATTACATTACAAACAGACTGAATTTTACTCATTAGTAGAATTGATTTGGAACTGAAGAAAACTTGTTTGGAAACAGAAAAAATAGCACGAAAAATACAATTGGGGATGTCTAGTGAAGAGTTGAAACAAGAGAACGACGTGGAAATGGTGCCAGTTGAAAATGAAGTCGAACGTGAGGACACACCAGCCACAAACTCTGTTCCACCAGCAGACACCAATACTATAATCAACAACGAAGAAGTTGAAGGAGAAGAAAACGAGGAAGCAAAACCAAAAATGGATAAACTTGAACAGATTAGATTGGCTGAAGAAAAATCAAGACAGTATTTGGCTCGTCAAACAAAACCAGTGATTATCCCAGCGTTTGCAGCTTGGTTTAAGTTTGACAGTATCCATGAAGTTGAGAAAAGATCGATTCCTGAATTCTTCAAGAACAATTCAAGATTCAAAACCGATTCAATTTACAAGGAGATTAGAAATTTCATGATTAATTGCTACAGATTGAATCCAATTGAATACCTTACTGTCACTGCTGTGAGAAGAAATATTGCATGTGATGTTGCTTCAATCATTAGAATCCATAGTTTTCTGGAAACTTGGGGTCTAATTAACTACCAGATTGATCCAAGAACAAAACCGGCGTTATTAGGACCCCAATTTACAGGTCATTTCCAAATAACTTTAGACACTCCTGAAGGTTTCAAACCTTATGTCCCAGAAAATGTTGAGTTTACTACCCCGGCTACCACTACAAAACAAGAATCAAACGGAATAATATCAAAAGAAACTAATAAAGAAGAAGTTCCACTCAATATAGAGTTGAGACATAATATCTATGACACAACTACAGATGCAGTGGCTTTAAATGAAAAAGATAGATTGTTAGGAAATTTAAACACTAAAAACTATACATGTTATATAACAGGAAATGATTCCACTGAAGTTAGATATCATAACATCAGAGGTAAAACAAGTATCAGCGCCAAAGCTTTCAAAGAAGGACACTTTGGATCAAACTATCATTCATCTGATTTTGTTAGATTAGATAACTTACAAAAACAAGGTGATGGTGCTTCATGGACTGATCAAGAAACTTTATTACTATTAGAAGGTATTGAAATGTTTGAGGAAGATTGGGACAAAATTTCTAAACATGTTGGAACTAGAAGTAAAGAACAATGTGTTAGTAAATTTATTCAATTACCAATTGAAGATAAATATTTAACTAAATTTTATTCCAAAAAAGAAAATAAGATTGAATCTACAGATGAAAGTTCACAAACTGCAAAATCTGTTTTGAAAACTTTAAAACATTTGATTAATAGTTCTGAAAATTTAGAATTAACTTCTAAAGCAATTGATACATTAACTTCAAATTCAGAAATCGAGAAAAAATCAATAAAATCAGAATCATTAGAATTGTTAGAATCTTTGGTTCATTTAGAAATCAATAAGATTGAAGCTAAATTGAATAAACTATCTCTTCTAGAGAAGACTTTGGAAAAGGAAAGAGAAGAATTAGCTGCTGAACGTAGAGATGTTATAATTGATAGATTGGCTATCAAAAGACAAGCATTACAAGCACGTAATAAATTGATTGAATCTACCAATCCAAATGTGACCAAAGAAGAGTCCATAAAACTGGCAAACGAAGCTGTCCAAATAACAAACACACCAATCAGAAGTATAATACTATCAAATATTATCAAGAAAGACTCGGAATTAAATTCCAAGGACGATGAAAATAAAAAAGACAAAGAAAATGTTGAGGATGTGTTGCCTGTTTCTCTTGAATCTCCGGAAAAATACCAAGTCTGGAAGCTCTGAACTGTTTTATATCAAATGTATTCTTCTAATCACTAAATCAAACATTGATTATTGATTTTTTTTTTCAGCTGCTCAATTTTGTATGTATATTGTACAGCTGTAGATAATCTTCAAACTTCCTAAATATGTAACATTTTCACCTAAAAAATTCTTCCCCCAAAAAAACCTGAATTTTTCACAATCAAAACATCAACATATTTTTTGAGCAAGTGAAAGCAACCAATCAACTCACAATGAAACTTCAATTGCTTCTCCTACTATTCATAACAGTGGTAATTTCAGCCCATGGTGTGAAACATGTGGCAAAACCATCAGATTTATCTCCAATAAGATATTCGAATGGTGTAATCAATTTAAATAAACTGAATTTTGAGCTTGAATCATGTCCAATTGTATCAGAATTAAACCATAAACATTCTCATGACCATGATCATGAAAAGGAAAGTTATATTGAATACATTTTTTCAAAATTGTTCCCATTCGAAAATCCTGCATTCAATGCAATTTTAGCAACAACTTATATTTCAGGTCCACCAAATTTGATACTTGGATTTATTCCTGCTTCAATTAATCCATCCAAATTATCTTTACTAGTTAGTTTTGCCATTGGTGGTTTATTAGGAGATGTTTTCTTACACTTATTACCTCAAACTTTTGTCGGTGAACCAGTTGATCATTCAAAACTATCATTTGTTTTAGTCGATGAGAAAAGAAATGTTATATTAGGATTATTTATTTTCATTGGATTCATTTCGTTTTTCATTGTTGATAAAAGCTTGAGGATTTTACAACATGAAAAAGGAGTGGAAACCAGTCATGGAGGTCATTCTCATTCTCATACGAATTCAAATATAGAAGATGCAAAATTAAGAGAATATAAGAAAACAGATGGTGATGGACCAGTCATTACTAAACCAAACTCATCAGTTAAAGCAAGTGCATATTTGAACCTGATTTCAGATTTTACTCATAATATTACTGATGGGTTAGCAATATCAGCATCTTTTTATATTAGTAAAAGTGTTGGATCAACTACTTGTCTTGCAGTTTTTTTCCATGAAATTCCTCATGAAGTTGGTGATTTTGCATTGTTGATTCAAGGTGGATTTACCAAATGGCAAGCTATGAATTCTCAATTCATTACAGCAATTGGTGCATATCTCGGAACTTTCTTAGGAATTTTCATTCAAAATTTAACAAATTCATCAAATTCTGCAGATATTATTGAGAAAACGAGTGATTTTGTTATCAATCAATCACCTGGGTTATTTGGTACTTCGGTTACTACAGGTGATTTAACTTTACCATTCACCGCAGGAGGATTCTTATATATTGCTACAGTTGGAGTGATTCCAGAAGTTTTGGAATTACAAAGCGAAAATTCAAAACTAAAAGAATTTATAAATGGAATTTTACAATTGATTTTTGTTTTCATTGGAATTGGATTAATGTTCCTAATCTCATGGTTTGAATGATGTATGATACTTAAATAGAAAAAATATAAAAGACATGGATCTATATTAGTACTATAATTATGAATGGGATGTAATAAATGAATGAACATAGATCAATTTGGCATTGAATAAATAGGGGAATTTTCTGCCTCCTCAATTAATTTGATTCTATCAACTTCTTTTGATTTTCTAATTGAATAAGTAATCAAAGTGACACCAAAAATCAAACTTAAAGAAGTTAAAAAAACATTAACAGGAATTGGATTGTTATGTTCATGGACATGAGTGAAATAATCCAAATAAGTTTGGAAGTAATTGAAAGCTCCACTTAAACAAAACATTAATCCATAAACTCTACCAAAAGTCTCAAAACCAAAAATTTTGGCACAATAGTCACTAACACAGGTGTAATAGAATGGTCTATAGACAACCAATAACAAGATTCCAATTAAACTCACAGTAAAATTTGCAATAAGACCACAAACACCAATGAATATACTTATCGATGTTAAAATGATTAACACTTGAATTGTTTTCAAATTATCCAAGATGGTACCAATGAATGGAATAGCAATGACACCACCTAAAGGTAAAGCAATATCAAAAATATTGTTCATTTTCAAAGCTAAAGAGTCACCTAATAAATATTGTTGTTGGGATCTAAAAGTTGCAACAAAGTAATTAATTCTAATCATTTGTATTGCTGTGAAAAATAGCATTAAGAAAAAGAATGGTGATTTTAATTGTTCAGGAACTGGTTTACCATCTAAAATACCAAATAAATTACCTGATTTTCGAATAATTCTACTTTCAACAATTTCTTCATAAACAGATTTACGACGATGATGTGAATCTTGTTGAATTGGCGGTAAATTATGATTTGATCTGATTGTGGTTAAAGTTTCAGAAGTGGCACTTACTAAAGAAGTTCGTTCATCAATATCTGGAATGATTTCTGAACCATCATCACCTTCAATTGGTTGACCATTTTCATCTAAACCTTCAATACCTAATTTGGTTACAGTTCCTAATGTTTTGTAACTTTCTTTTGGCATGATGAATAGTTGACAAAGTATTATGAAAATAGGAATGATCAAATAAGTAGTGAAAAAGGAGTGTAAGCTGATTTTGTTCAAATTTTGATAAACGATTCTATAGAACAAGAAAACGGCAGAGCTTGTATCAAAAGCACCTGTAAGTAAAGCTAAAACCATACCACTTGATTTTGGAAAGCTGTTGGCTAATTGGAATGAAGATATAAAAACAAAAGGACCTCCTAAGGCCAACAAGACATAACCACCAAGATAAATATCCAAGAAAGATGATAAGAATGGAATAAGATTACCAATTGACAAGGAGCCCAGAGCAATCAAAAATGCACCAATCAGACCACAAACTCTTGGACCGTAGTTATCCAAAATAGAACCAACGACAAGAGCATTAACGTTTGTTGCAACAGCTGCAATGGTGAACATCTTATTCAATTTCAAATCTTGAGCATCACAAACTTCAATAGATGCACCAGAAGCAATAATAAACCTTGTTGTTTCAGAGGTGGATGCGTCACAAACATCATGATAGACACCCTGATCTATAAGGATTGGTTTTAAAGCTGCAAAACCAAAGATGGGTCCAGCAGCAAATAAACACCATATGATGGCGCAACAAATCTGAATGATTTTGATTTTATTGGAGACGATCATGAATGCAGCCTCTTTCGTCCTTTATTCTGTGTTGTTTTTGAGTCGAAATGCAAACTGTGAAAGGGTATTGAAGCCTTAAATATCTATAAATTTTGAGATTGATTTTTCTCTGTATGTTAATTTATCGCTAGATAAGAAGCTTCGTATAAAAAGCGAGTTTTGGTTGATTCAATTGCGGAAATTTCCGAATTCAGTAAAATTATTGCTTACTAATGATTACTAAATCTATTAGATAATGATAATTAGTAATGAAGTAGTCAGAATTGTAGTAGTAAATTACGTAATTTTATTTCTGTCCAATCAGATTTTAGCCTAAATTCACCCGGACACCATTTCTTAAACCAAATTTTTGAAAACTTTCAAGAGCAGAAATTGAAAAATAAAAATAGGAAATCAACTGAATAAACAGTCACACAAAGTACACCTGAACATTGCTTTGTTTACATCTGCTGCTTATCGGTTGACACATAGCTTCAAGAGACACAACGAAGACACCACCAGCTAACAATTAGGAACAGATCACAGTGCAATGTCGGACATGAACCTGATCAATAACGACGACATTGCGTCCCTCGTGCAGCAAGCCATGGATAATTTGGAGTTGCAACAGGATGCTCAGGATGACAACAGCATCGATGACACTGATAACGACAACCACCACCACATAGACGAGGTCAATGCTCACACAATTGAAGATTCAACCACAAACACAGAAGATCTTGTGCAGCAAGTTGTTCAAAATATCGAATTGGACCAAAATCAAAACAATAACAATAACAATAACAATAACAATAACAATAACAATAACAATAACAACGTTGAAACTGATAACAATAACAATAATATTGATAGTGAAGCTGTTGACGATGATGGTGATGACTTTGCTAAAGAAATTGAAAGACAATTGGAGCAAGAGTTGAAACAACAAATGCAGCAACATCAACAACAACAAGATGATCATGATCATGTTGTTAATCACAATATTGATATTGAAGCCCACATAACGGGAGAATCACACTCAAATCAAGAACAGACTGAGTACGAACAGGATCTTCAACGTCAAATTATGGATGTTTTGGGTCACTCAGGTGAAAAAAATTCTTCAAATGATGAAAATATCGATACTCAGAACGCCCAAAATAACTTCAAGGATAATGCTAATGCCGAACCAGATTTTGACGCTGACTTGCAAAATCATATATTAGAAGCTTTCAATTCAAATACCAACTGGAATACTGAAAATAATGAATTGGACCAGTCAAACTCAAATAATGAAACTTCAACTAATGATAATTCAACCCATAATATTATTTCTAATGACACTAACGACGACAATAATAACAACAACAACAATAATGATTATGAACAAGAACTTCAAAGACAGATATTGAACGCTTTTAATGAATCCATAGATAAACAGCCTCAACAAGAACAAGTTGTTGAAAATGATTATGAAAAAGAACTTCAGAAACAAATTATGGATGTTTTGAATGCTGAGAAAAATCCACAATCCCAGTCTCAAGCACCGTTACAAGAACAACATCAACAAATCAATCCACATCAAGAACAAAATGTCAATCCTTATGAAGATGCTTTAGCCGAATTAGTTCAAAGTGTTGTTTATGACGATGATGAACAACCTTCTCATCAACAATTGTCTCAAGATGATAACGATATCGATATGAATGTTATTTTACAAAATGCATTGGCTATGGCTGTTGAAAATCCAAATGACTTACTGCAATCTTTCAACACCAACAACCATAATAATCTCAATCAATATGATCCAGCTCTGTTAAATCTTTTATGGAAATCAAATGATAATTCAGTTGCTACAAATAAGAAAACTAATAAGAAACAAACAAAGGAAAAGAAACCAAGAGCTCCAAAAAAACAAGCTGCTAAAAAAAAGAAAGAGATCAAACCTGTGGTTCCTTTAACCACTTTACCAAGTACTTTTCCTGGAAGTGCTGCTTACAACGCACAGTACCAACAAAAGAAGCAGCAGCAACAACAACAACAACAACAACAACAACAACCACAACAACAATTGCAATTACAAAACCAACAGAATCTATTGAGTTTTCGACCAATCCAAAAATCAAATGAATTGAATTTACCTAATGAAGGATTTAAAAAGAGATTACCTTTATTACTTCTTACAAAAGATAAGTCATTAGATTTAGCTAAATCTAAAGAAAAGACATTATCCATTGCAGAAACTTTGGCTTTGAGTAGATCAAATATGAACAATAAATCAAAACAATTGGTTCCACCTCAACAATCTTCATCAATTACTACCCAACATAAAAATATACAACCATCATCAGCATCATCTACAAAATCATCAAATGATAAAAACTCTACACCACCAGTCATTCAAGAAAAACCTCCTTTACAACCTGTTGGAACTGGAATTCAATTTTCAAATAATTCAAGTATACATACTTTTAGATCCAATTCTACAAATTCCAGTTCAAAATCAAATTTAAAACAAAATTCAATTGAAAACGCTTTATTAATAGCCGGTCAAATGTTTAAAAAGGATTTTAAAAAAATCGATATTGATCCTGCTTTAGGTGGTTCAACTGAAAATACTATCGTTTTGAATAATAAAAACAATAAAAATAATGAAGAATCAAGTAATTCATCAATTGCTTCCATTATTCTAAAAAACGTCACGAACTTATTTCCAAATTTACCAAATAATATTTCATCAGTTATAACAAATGCAATTAATAATGTTTTAAGTTCAACAAATTTGTCATCCTCAACTTCTTCAAATAATTCAAAATTAAAAGATGAAAGTTCTCAAACAAAACCAGAATCAAAACCAGTCAAAATCAATAAAAGGTCAAATCAATTTAATGAATCTGTTGCTGATCGCTATTCAAGAATCAAATTAGAGAATCGTGAGCGTAAAAAAAGATGGAGAGAAGCAAATAAAATCAAAAATCAAAATAATGACTTAAGAGCAAGATTGAAAAAAAGAGCACTTCAATTATTTGGTGAAGAATCATCAGATGCTAAAAATGAATGGATTGAATCTGAATTTGAAAAAAGAAAAATTAGAAGAATTATTAGAAATGTTAATGTTGATGAATTAACAGCTGTTATTAACCAAACAGTTGGTAAGTTGGATGTTGACAATGTTGATTTGGATTCATTGAATAATATTATTTCTCAATTGGTTAATGTTGCAATGAATAATGATTCTAATAGCAATAATAATAATGTTAATGTAAATGCTTCAAGAAATATTATGAATAATAATAGTAACAATGCAAGTCGTTCAACAACTCCAGTGGAAACAAAAACAGGCAGCAATATTGCTCAAATAAGTAGAGGATTATCTCCTTCATTATCAGAAGCAGATTTACCAGGATTACCAAAAGGTTCAATTTCAACGTTTCAAATTAATACAGATTCAAGCAAGAATTTTAAACCAACTGAAACTGTTTCTTTGGTTAATTCGAATAACGATCAAGAAAATAAGAAAAGGGCTGCTAATGATGATATTAAAATTATTAAAGAACCAAAGAAATTCAAAATGATGCAAATTCCACTGATTCCTTTGAATAGAAACTTGAAAACTGTGGAGAAGAAAGATGTTACACCAACTGTTGTTGAAGATGAAGCATCACTACAATCAACTCCAACCATTGGTACTACTACTACTGGAACACCCACAGCTATAACTGCGCACACACCAGAAACTACTACAACAGTAACTGCCAATACAACAGATAACACCACCACAACAGTACAAAGCACAACTATTACACCAGAAACACAACCAGATAGTACAGCAACAGCTGTAACTACAAACACCACAACAGAGGATGATAAACTACTTAAAAAACCATTTTTCATCAAAGATGAGAGTCAAACTGAACAGAGAAAACCAATTAAGAAATCAATTATGTCATTTGGATTGAGAAAACCAGGAGCTTTTCAAAAACCAATTGATCGTGTAAAATGATTATCGATTAATGAGACTGTATATTATTGGGGGAACAAGGATTATTTTATTATTATAACTAGCTGTAGAAAGTAGTAGTTTTAATGGTGAAGATTGAACGTTTTTATTTCCTCTTTAGGTAGTTTTCTCCTCAAGGAAAAAATATGGCAATGAAGTTAAATTCAAAAATGAAATTGCAACAGAAATTTAGCTCCATAAATTCATAATTCAACGAGCAAGAAACAACAGTTATAGCATTGGGAACTGCAAATTGACTTCTGCAAATTACACAATTGCTTTGCGACAATCAAACACACATTTGAACAAGCTTTTTAACTACTGTTTTCCTAGTCATGTCTTTGCCTAAGGAATACCTCAACGAGCTTAACGTCCTTAATAAAGAGGTTCAGCGTGAAAACCCAAAAGATATCTTGCAATTCTGTTTCAACTACTTTAACAACAGGTTGCAAGAACAGCGTAAGAATCTATACACACAAGAGGCAAGGGCTAAAGCTGCTGGATTGAATTTGTTCCCTGAATTGGCATCAACTGAAGAAATTTCACAGTCCCAAGGCCCTCAATTCAAGACTCCATTTGCTGATAACGATCCTCATGCAAAGGATGAAATTGATATTGATTCAAATGCACCAGGATCAAGCTCTTCTGGTCTAAATGCTGGCTTATTCAAATCAAATTTTGAGGTTGGTGAAGAAAATAAATCAGCAATCAATGATGCTATTGATCCTTTTGCTTCTAATCCAAGAAGAACTTCTACTGTCCAATCATTACCAAGTTTCAACAACAATACATTACATAGTAGCAATAACAACAGCAAAACTCATCATAATAACAACAACAACAGCAATAATAATAATAATAACAATACAAATAGCAACCACAATAATAACATACCATCAAGTTTCAATATCAATAGACGTATCTCTGTTAGTGCAGAAACTTTGAATCCAAATGGTATAAAAGATGATTGGAAACCTCCAGTGATTCCAAAGACTATTGAACAATTAAATAGATTAAGTGAATCAGTTATCAAAAATTTTCTGTTTAGTTCATTAGATGAAGATTCTTTGAAAACAGTTATTGATGCTTTGAAAGAAGTTAAGTTACCAAAAGACACTAAAGTCATAACACAAGGAGATGAAGGTGATTATTTCTATATTGTTGAAAAAGGTTCTGTTAATTTTTATGTTAATGGAGATAAAGTTAACAGTTCAGGCCCAGGTTCAAGTTTTGGTGAATTAGCATTAATGTATAACTCACCAAGAGCTGCTACTGCAGTTGCAGAAACTGATTTAGTTTTATGGGCTTTGGATCGTTTGACATTTAGACGTATATTACTAGCTAAAACTTCTAAAAAAAGGCAATTATATGAAAGTTTCTTAAAAGAAGTTCCAGTTTTAAGTAATCTATCATTATTTCAACGTTCTAAACTGGCGGATGCATTGGATCGTGAAGCTTATAAGCCAGGTGATGTTATTATTAAAGAAGGTGAAGTTGGAGAGAATTTTTATTTGATTGAAAAAGGTGAAGCAGACGTTATCAAAGATTCTGAAGGTGTTGTTAGTCATTTACAAAGAGGTGATTATTTTGGAGAAGTTGCCTTATTAAATGATTTACCAAGACAAGCTTCTGTTATTGCAACTACTGATATTCAAGTTGTGACTTTAGATAAAAGGGGATTCCAAAGATTGTTAGGTCCTGCTGTTGAAGTTTTGAAACGTCAAGACCCAACAAAACACAATTAGGTATGGAAAGACATTGTTTGCTTTGTTTTGTTCTACACAAAATTTAATCAGTTTTCATCATATTTAGGTTTCAATCGTAATATATGCACTTTTTTTTTTGTCTCTGTCTCAATTATCTTACAAACTGGTGTAGTAATCCTTTTGAGTGATCATCCACACAATGGTAGATGTGGCAACAACCAAAGGACCTAACAAACCTTTACCAAATTTAGCAGTTCTATAAACCAACCATTCTAAATTAAAATGAACGAATGCAATCAAATAAGAAGCTAAAGTGATTTGATAAACTTGAGGAACATTTAGATAATAAGCACCGTAGAATCTAATAACTGCAGAAACAAAAGTCCAAGTACCAAAAGTTCTTGCAGACAAAGCAGTTGTTTCAGCAGGTTTATTTTCATAAACTCTTCTGGTTAATTCCAACCCAGAGAAATAAGTTTGAGCTGAATTGAAAACGGAGACAATTGAGATGAAAAGCAGCCATTTGGGCAAAATACCTGGCAGTTTTGGGATATATGGGCCAACAAGAGAGAGGAAAGTGGACATTTCGAGTAACAAATCTAGCAACAAGACAACTTATGTATCGTTTAATTTCAAAGATAATTTAATTTTGAAGTTGTTTTCTCCTTTAAAAAATCATCACATTTTCAACCATACATACAACAGTATTGCAACAGAGTACACCGGCAACGAAATGGTGCGTTCTGCTAATACAAGAGCCAGTTGATAGCGATGAATTACTAACAGAATGAATAGTCAGACGAAGCATTGGAAGCAGCACTCGATCTCTTGAGAAGATTGGACCCAAATTCACTGAAAAAGCACTTGGACAATGTGCTGAAGCTACAGCCTGATATTGCAGAAGATTTGTTGTCCTTAGTGGATGTGCCACTCACAGTCTCCGAAGATCCAACAAACGGGAAACGTTATTTGAATTGTGATTATAACAGAGACTACGATTCTTATAGATCCCCATGGTCAAACAAGTTTTATCCTGAACTGGAAGATGATCAAGACAGTCCTTATCCTTCTGAGAGATTGCGTCTTTTGGAGATCAGTGCAAACAACTCTTTTGATATTTACAGAGATTTGTATTATGGAGGTGGTATTTCCAGTGTTTATTTGTGGGATCAAGAAGATGAAGAAGATGAAACCAATGGAGACAATTTTGCTGGTGTGATATTATTAAAAAAAGGTGCAGAGACCGAGAGCTCAATGTGGGATAGTATTCATGTTTTAGAAGTGTTGAATAACAAATCTAAGAAAACTGCTGTTTATAAAATTACTTCCACCATTATTTTACACTTAAACAAAAAACAAGAGCTGAAATTATCTGGTAATTTGGTCAGGCAAACAGAAAAAGAACTTGCTGTTACGGATGAACATTCTCATATTGCCAATATTGGTACTATCGTGGAAGACGTTGAATCCAAATTGAGAAACATGCTACAAGAAGTGTATTTTGGTAAAACCAGAGACATTGTTTTTGAGTTGAGATCCACTGGGTCTTTAGCATTGGCCACCGAGGATCAGACCAAACACTCAGAGCTAGTTAGTAGCTTGCGTAAACTATAGTCTGGTTACTTCCAGATTAGCTGTTTTTATTAAAATTCTAAAGCAATGTTTCCCTTTTTTAACCACATAAACTCTTCAAACACTGAATAAATTATGTATGCACCAACAAGAGCAAGCTTGTAGCAACATCAATCATTTTTCAACAATATTCTGAAACAATTTAATTCACCCAAACAACGAACTTCTCATTAATTAAAGGTTGACATAGGTGACACAGATCACTTGCATCCCAACACCACATTTTTTTTTCCGACCCTTTGAAAAATCCAAAAAAATTCAGTAAAGCGTTGAAACTTGAAACTTGAAATGTTCATTTAAATTTTAAATCAATTCAGAGACAACGTCGCTGTAACAAAAGATCTGCTGCAAAAAAATACCAGCAAAAACAAAAAATCGACTCAAAGCATTTGTCTTTTCATTTTTTTATTTCAATCCAGTCCCACATCTTCACTTGTTTACAATCATCAATGGCTCCAACTATTGTTTCCATATCAAAAGTGTATGCTGACGCTAATGCACAAAGACCACAGGAATACTGGGACTACGACAACATTAACATCATGTGGCACGACCAGCACAACTACGAAATAGTGAAGAAGCTTGGAAGAGGGAAATATTCTGAAGTTTTCCAAGGTGTTTCATTAGCTGAAAAATCAACAGTTGTTATTAAAGTTTTAAAACCTGTTAAAAGAAAGAAAATCAAAAGAGAAATAAAGATTTTACAAAATTTAAATAATGGACCTTTTATTGTTGCTTTGCTAGATGTTGTTAGAGATCCAATTTCTAAAACACCAGCTTTAATATTTGAACATATTAATAATCTAGATTTTAGAGAATTATATCCAAAATTAACAGATTTAGATATCAAATTCTATATGTATGATTTATTAGTTGCTTTGGATTTTGCTCATTCTAGAGGTATAATGCATAGAGACGTTAAACCTCATAATGTTATGATCGATCATGCTAAAAAAGAATTAAGATTGATTGATTGGGGGTTAGCTGAATTTTATCATCCAAATACTGAATTAAACGTTAGAGTTGCATCAAGATATTTCAAAGGTCCTGAATTACTAGTTGATTACAGATACTATAATTATTCATTAGATTTATGGTCATATGGTGCAATGTTAGCATCAATGATTTTTAAAAGAGAACCATTTTTCCATGGGAAATCAAATACCGATCAATTGGTTCAAATTGTAAGAGTTTTAGGTACAGATGAATTATTTGCATATTTGAGGAAATATAATATTGAATTAGGCCCAGAATATGAAGATTTAGGTCAATATACAAGAAGACCATGGGAAAGATTTATTAATCAAACAAATAAAAGTTTTGTTAACCCAGATTTCATTGATTTTATTGACAAATTACTACGATATGATCATGAAGAAAGATTGACAGCAAAAGAAGCCATGGAACATAAATGGTTCGATCCAATTCGTCACTTGAAGAACTAAGAATTTTGTTTTATATTTGTTGAAATTGCATAATTTTGATTGAATTGTATATTTTTTTATTTTTTTTTATTTTTATTTGTTTGGTATTGTTCATGGTTCTTTGTTTTGTTTTCAGTTCTTTTGTTGATTTGTGTTTATTCCACTATATTTGTTTTTCAATCAACTTTTTTCATTGTTAGCTTTTTCAAATAAAACAAGATTTTTTTTCCCCTTCTATTTATCAGTTAGTTACGAATCATTATGATAATTCCACCTTAAACAATTAATATTTGTATTAAATTTTAAACAATTTATCAGTTATTTTGAAATTTTTAGATCTGAATAACTTATTTAGTTTCCCATCATTCAAAATTAGTAAACATGATTGAATTAAAATATGACAACTTAATAGTTCATGATGATTTAAATCAATCAAATTGATCAAAATTTCAATCCATCTTCTAAAACTTACAACATTCAATTCCTTCCTTCTGGCAAACATTTTAATTTGTGATTTAAAACGATGTGATACTGGTAATGTTTTAATCAAAGTTTTTGATAGATTTTTATAATAAGAAATATAAGCTTTTCCAGTATTTTTTTCTTCAATAATGATGAAAGTATCTATTAAAACAATTAAAATGTAAGATAACCGATGAACCAAAACTTTTGGATCTTTATTTTTCCTGTCAATTCTTATAATCAAGTCAACTATTGCATCAAGTTTAAAATCAATGTTATAATTGCTTGTCAAAGGTTTGGAAAAAATTAGTTTAAGAGTTAAGAATATTAAATTTTCAATTAAATCTTCATATTCAAATTTCTCCACTATGTTGTATAGCTGATTACCAAATGGTGTAACATATTCATCAGATTTTGGGTTCAAACTTTTGATAATCATTTCAAAAGTTTTAAAAAGTTGATTAAGTTTGATTGGTTTTGTAAACTTATTGAATTTAAACCCAATTGTTTTAATTTGCTTTTCCCAATTTTGAATCAATTTTGGTTTTGAATAAAAATCATCATTACATTGCTTAATATTTTTGAAGTTTATGGGCTGAGCTTGAATTATATCTGTAACTTCATGATTAAAGATTTCAACCATATCAATTTTTTTGGAATCAGATTTATTGTTGAGCTTCTCCACTAACTCTTGTTTTTTCTCTACTGGGTTATCAACTAGCACTGATTTCAATTTCTCAAGTTTTTCAGGAATCTGACTTTCACTTATTTGATTTAATTTAACGTTCTCTTTCTCTTTATTTTCATCCTTATTTTCATCACTGTCCTCGGGTTCTGGTTCACTATCAATATCAGTATCTGCTGTAAATTCATTTTTGGAGAAATCATCATTAGTTTTGATAGTATCATTATTACTAGTAATTTCATCCAAATTATTTGTAGCTTCGATATTATTTTCGATAGCTAGTTGATCATCATTCCTTACATCAATCTCAATACTTGGGCTGCAATTTCTATTAACAACCAAATCAAGATCATTCAAATTAGTGATACCATCCAATTGGATAAGATTTTGCTTATCATCAAGTGTCAGATCTGTTCCCAAATCTTTGATCAAATTATCCAAACTTTCATTCCAATCATCAAGATGAATGCTTTCTATTTCAATATTCAAGACATCCCTACTGATCACATATTCATTACTTTTAAACTTCTTCACCGTTCTCTGCGATTTGTGTGATGTATCTCCATCAAACAATTGTTTATCTTCATGCAATTTGCCACCATAAACATTATTGGTGGTTACATTCAACCTAACTTTCAATCTCTCTAAAAACTCTAGAAAAAAAAAGGGGTTAGTATTAAAAAGTTTTTGGATCAAAAAAACCAAACTCACCTGTGATTGTAAGAGACTTGTCCACTTGATTCTTGAATTTGATTAAAGAAATTGCCTAATTGTTGTTAGTTTGACACATTTCATCAAAACAAACCATTGATGATAAAGTTCCACACACCAATGCAAGTTCAATATCTGTAATCATTGAGTGACTCTAGTCAAAGGGAAAACAAACCGCTCAGTTGTTAATTCAGAATAAAATTGATTA
Source organism: Starmera amethionina (assembly GCA_030573755.1). Lineage (NCBI taxonomy): Eukaryota > Fungi > Ascomycota > Saccharomycetes > Phaffomycetales > Phaffomycetaceae > Starmera > Starmera amethionina. The sequence continues at coordinate 36,799 of JAJMDW010000212.1, forward strand.
AATTATTCAAGAAGTAAACAATAATTTTTTTTTTTTTTTTTTTTTTTGGAATTATGGTGGATGTTTATTAAATCTAAAAATCTATAAAAAAAAAAAGTTAGAATGGTGAATAAGAAGGAACTATTGGTAAGTACTGGAAATAAATAAAGGTTCTGTAAAAAAGAACAAATCACACAATTGAAATTGGAATTGAGATGATGAAATATTTAATTTATTTCACATGATGGAAATAAAGTTAGAGGGAATGAAAAAAACAAAACAAAACAAAAGAGTTCAATGATAAATCAATCATCCAATTCACTTTGTTCTTCTTCTTTTTTCAAATTCAGCACAAATTTTTTTTCATTTTCTGATCTTAAACATCCAGCCAAATTCAATAAAGAATCATTTAATTTAGTTGAGATTTCAGGATCATTTGCAATTATTTGATTGGAAGTAACAAGTTTATTAAAATCAGAATAGAAATTCTCAAATATTTCTAATTTTGAATCCAAATTTTTCAAAACTTCCCTATATTTTTCAACATCTTCTTTTAATTGTAGTTGAGCTGCTTTTTTTCTTTGTCTACATTTAGATGCTGCAATTCTATTACGTTCCAACAACCTTGCCTTTTTCCATGCAGCAGTTCCTGGAATTGGACCAGCATCAGGATTAAAAATAACTTCATTGTTATAGAGTAATTTATGAGATGGGATTCCTGAACTTTGTGGAAGTGGTTGTTGTGGGATTTGTTGAAGAGGTATTTGCTGTGGTTGTTGTTCTTGAACTTGTGGGGCTCCAGGACTTAATAATTGGTGTTGTTGTAAATGGATTTGGTTGAAGTCTGGGAAAGCTTGTTGCTGAGCTTGTAATGGCATTTGCTGCTGTTGTTGCGGTATTGGTTGTGGCTGTTGTTGTTGTTGTTGTTGCGGCTGCTGTTGATGATGATGTTGAGGGTTTGGTTGTTGCATATGAACTTGCTGTTGTTGTAATAGCAGTTGTTGGTTCATTATATTAAGATCGTCTTGAGCATGCTGTTTTGGTAAAGGAGGAGGTTGAATATCGTATAGATCGTCATTATCCAAAGCATGTGTAGTAATTTGACCAATTTGGCCATTTGAAATGGAAATACGTCTTCTTGGTTGGCCCTGGTTATTCATCATCAATGCACTTTCAAAAATAGGAGGATTTGTTAAAGGGAAATGAGAAACATCAATGCCATATGGAGCAAAATAAGATGATAATGTGTCATTGAAAATGTTGTTATTAATGCTTGTCATATTGTTCATATTGCCGTTGTTGTTGTTGTTGTTTGAAATGCCTGATGTGGATCCGGTTTGATTAGTGGCTAATGGAACTGAGTTTAAATCGGTTGTTGTAAACTCGTTTTTCAGTTTCTGTTCAAAAGGATTTGCAAAGGGTGGAATTCCTTGTAAGTCGTTCATATTGATATGCAGTTGGTGAGTGTGTGTGTGTGACTTAAGTATATGAAAATAAAATCCCAATGAGTAATCAAACTGTGGAGGAAAACGTTGACTTTGAATTAATCTAAGCTTGTTGGAGTTGGTCTAACAAAAACTGGTGGTATATGAGCAGCAATAGTCTAAGAGATGGAAATTAAACAGGCCGCTAGTTAATTCCTTTGAAGTTGGACCTTCTCAACCTTTCTTGAAAATTACAAATTTTTAAAATCCTGAACTTTTTCTAAAAATTTTAAAAATTAGTTTCTATCAAATGATATTTTTTTTTTTTTTTTTTGCTAATTAACGAGCGTAATTTTAATTTTTTTTTCCTTTTTAATTAAATTAAAAATTATCTTTCAAGTTCTAACTTCTTATATAAGTGATGAATCATGATGAATTTGAATATTCATGTTCGAAAATAAATCTCTGAAAAGAGTGAAGATTGGGCCTTGGCCCCAAATGGATGAGTTATACGAGTAATCACTAACCACTAAATGCGATTTATGCAGACAAATTGGTTTTCGATGCTCATATATATCTCGTTTGGAAAGAGAGAAACATGTATAGAATTCTATTCGCAATTCGCAATTCGCAAGCTGTAATACACGGCCATCAGTCTTCAGATATAACAGGTTCAAGATTATCAAGCTGTTTTCTCTAGTTTTTCATTTGAAATTTACGGAACTTGCAGATTAAGAAAATTTCCGTGCCATTATCATTATTTTTGGTTTTTGAAATATTAAATGGAATGAAAATTTCTCTTGCAGTTTCAAGTTTCAACCTTACAAAATTAGCTCGTAATTTTCCAATTTAATTTGAATAACTCGCAATTTATGTATTAAATTTTCAGAATTTTGAATTTTGAGAAAAATAATTTGAGATCAAAATATTATTAAAATTTATAATATTGTGACAATTTTAATTTTTGAATCTACAGCTGTATAATTGTATAATATCGAAGATCAATCAAGAATATAAATCACTCAATATCAAACAAACAATTGATCAGTCAACCCGATGATAGAGCTTCTTTCAACAGACACGTCTTCAACAACTTCTTCTTCATCATCAATAATAATTTTAAGTCAACCTCCAGATTTGGAACATGTACATTTTCAGCCTCATCATCATGAACCTTTAGATCAATTAATTATTAAAACTTATAATTCTTCAACTTTATTGAAAAATCATTTCACTTTAAATGAATTTTTCATTCCAATTCAAAAAATTCTTTCTGAAGATTCATCTGATTTTTTCGATATAATAATTGAAAATGAACGTGGTTTAACAATGTTTGGTATACCATTTTTCTCTAAAAAATCTTTAATACAACCGATTGATCCACCTTCGTTTACAACCATATTTGGGAAACCAATAACTAATCTAAAATCTTATCCAATTGATAATTTGGTTTGGAAATGGAAATGGACAAAATGGTATGTTTTAATGACAATTAATGATATTGATGATCAAGGATGGTCATATAGTTGGAATTTCAAATCTAAGAATTGGAGAGGAATTTATAAGTTTGGTTCGTTTGTTAGAACTAGATTTTGGATAAGAGTTAGAAAAAGAGTTCATCTAAATCGTAGTAAATCAAACAGAAATAATTCGATTCCTTCATCTAATTTTGATCAAATGAGGGAAGAAAACGACGATAATGAAACTCATCTAACTAATGAAATTAATGAAAACAAAGAAAACAACTAATAACTAATCTACTACTTTTTTTTTTTTTTAATAATTAATATAAGTAATATTCAATGATATACTCTTAGTAATCTTCAACAATAATAAAAAAAAAACATAAATCAGTAAACGACAATAAAACTCATTGTAATGGGGTTAATTTATCATAATCCAATTGAAAATTCATTAAATCAATTAAATTCCAATTAACTGCATCAAATTTTTTGAAATTACTTATTTCAAAATTGATTCCTTGTTTAATTGGTTGATTTATTCTTTGAAACCAACTGACTTTTTTCAAATCACTTCTCCATTGTCTTTTAATTAATTCTTGTTCAACTAAATGATTTTCATATGGCGTTAAACTAAAATAGAATGCATAAAATAATGTCCCATTATCAATTTCTTTTAAAATATCTGGCTTATCTAAAACTTGTAATCTTGTCATATTCCAGATATTCGAAACCCTTAAAGATTCAAGTGATGGTGGAGGTCTTATCAATTTGGTTATTAGATGATCTCTTGGTGTATCCAATAGCTTGAAAACATTATTAATTTCATTGTTGACTTCTTGATTTCTTCTACAAGACATGAATGATGAAACAAGATCTTGAATACCTGGTGGTAATTTAATCAATTCTGAGTCCTGTTGATAGCCCAATTCGTTTATACTGTTGACAGAATTATTTGAAGAGCTGATTATACCAGTAGTATTGTTATTATTATTATTGTTATTATTATTGCTGAGTATTCCACTAACACCACCAACCTCAGTATTCATACCTTTAGCAGAGGGGCTAACTGATCCTGATGTTTTATTCAGAGCAGCAGGGGCGGAAACCAATGGGGTGGTAGTTGTAGATTGAGAAGCTGATGAAACAGCAGTGGCAGTCGCACTTGTATTAGCACTACTAGAAACTGCTGGTTGAGCAGAAGCTGTCGGAGGCGACGACACGGCAGAAGCTGCTAATACAGACCATTTCATTTCAGGCTGTTTCACTGGGGTGACAGCTGGTTTCAAAGTTTCATTTATTGGTTGAAGAGGTGTAAGAATTGAAGATACTGCTTTCGAGTATTCAGCAGTTGGGATTAAATTGGAAATTGTCTTTTTGGCCTTTGGAGTAGATATACTGGCTTTAGTATTGGTACCATTACTAGCACTAGTTGTAGTAGTAGTAGTAGTAGTAGTAGTAGTAGTAGCTGTTGCTGTTGTAACTGAGTTTGAAGTTGGTATAGATCCAGAAATGGAGCTGCCTTTTTTGGTTGATATTATAGGATCTTTTGCTGGAGTAGTTGGTTCTTCTTTTTCTTCATGTTTCTCATTAACACCGTTGAATGATGTTACTACTTCATGTGTTAAAATCTCATTGGAATCTAAATCCAAAGATTCATAGATATACTCATTCTCAATAAAATTTGCATCTCTATTACTCTGCAAGAAGTACGTTAAATCTTCTTTGATTTCATTGATATCACTTGTCTGCAATTCATCATTCTCCAACAATCTCAAAGCAAGTTCCAAGTTCTGTTGATGCCATCTATATTTCTCTTGAAATTCTTTCAATTCTGCTTTTTTGGAATCATTTGCAGCTTTTTTGGATTTTTTCGACTGAAGTTTCTCTAGTTCAACTTCGATCCCTTGGTACTGTCTTTCCAAATCATCAATTGACTCCTGGATAAAATTTATTGTATCTTGCTTTTCCTGTTCTTCTGGATCTAGATCGACACCTTGCTTCAAACTCAAGTTGGAATAAGCTTTGACTTTAGATCCTTTCTCCACTACTTTATATTTTTCCATCGCAACTTCCACAAGCCGTCTATATTCTAATAACTTATCTTTATCTTTGACCTCATTCTGAGTTTGCCAAACTTTGATCTGTTCTCTTAATTTTTGTAATTTCTTAATTTCTCTTTTCAAATCACCTTCAAGCTTTTCTTTCTGTGATGGATTTCCTGCGTTCTCATGACGAGAATGAAAAGTATCAAAGATTTCCAAACCTTCATTAATTTTCTTGAAAACTCGATCTATTTCCTGTTGAAGTTTCCTATGTGCCATTTTCTTGTATATGTTTCACAGCGTTGAGTTATTTTCGTAATTTGTTATTGATGTTGTTATATTATGATGTGATAAAATTAAAGGGCTTGATGCTTGGTTGTTATATTATCACCATGAAATCAAAACTGTTTTGTACCACTAAATAATCAAAATATTCTTGATAAATTGACAACACTTTGTATAGTTGCTTTGAGAATTAAAACTTTTTTTTTTTTCCCTATTCGAGTAAAAAATTCACAAATTGTTGTTGATGTGAAACAAGTCTAAGAAATCCAATTCAACAAATTCAAACTCCAAAATTGATGGTTTTAATTATTTTTATTTTCAATATTTTCAAAAAAAAATTCATGCAATTTTTGTGCAAAAAAATTTTTTCATTGGGCAAATTTTTATTTTGTTTAAATTTTATGCACATTTTTCAATTATAACATGCAAAAAAGATTTAGATTTAAAAAGAATTAACTGAAAAGAATTATGAGTTATTAAAATCTACATTGAAAAAAAGTGAAAGGAATGTGCAATTCATGACTTTATCAAATGAGCAGACAGTAAATCAAACCAAAAAGAATCAACAGAAGAACCAACGCACTCAGTACAATAACAATTATTTTGCAAACAGTCAAAATTTGTGTGGTGATTGTGTCAATAGATTTGGTGAAGATTGAGTACAAATTGATTTCATCCCTAGTGAAAGATACTTCGGATCTTAGTGAAACTTGACTTAGCTGTTTATCGAATGTATTTGATTGGTAAGACACAGGATGTATTGAAGGAATAGACACATTGGTGAAACTTACCATGTTTTTTGAGACAAATGAAGTTAAGTTATACTCTTCAAGTTTGTTGTTCAGCTGGTCATTTAGATCTGATATGATGAATGTCATGTTGCTGTTGAATTCTGATAGTTTCCCACCGATGATATCATCCAAATCAATACTGGCTGGATTTCTAGAATCATTTTGAACATCATGACCATTTGTTAGTGAGTACCATGTCACTAAATTATAGTCATGATTTCCATTATCATTAATTAATGAGTTACCAATGTTTTGAACATCATTATTCAGGTTACACACTGTGATCATCATCAATATAATTGTCAAAACCACGCATACCAAAGATTTCAAACCTGAATACTGGCCAATCAAATAAGAATTCACCCAAAACAACTTATCATAATTAATAGCACCAAACCATTTGGTTTGATAACTAGAGATTTTTGAAACAATTGGATCCTTATTCTTAGCAACCAATTCAATATAATCAACCTCCATTTGTTTTTCAGAGTCAATTAAATACTCTGTTGAAATTGAACATTCATATCTAAACCTGAACCATTGATATATCATGATTACTATATAAAGAATTACCAGTATTATCCCAAGTGCTGTGATCAATTTGTTTGAATTTGATTTGAACTTTGTTGATGTTGAGTATATTGATACACTTGATGAATTTGATGCCAGGTCATTAGTGGTTTGATTTGATACAACTAGTGATATTTTGAAAAAGTAATCACTATTATTGAAATTTTCAATTCTTATGCTAGAATCAAAATCACTGATGTTTGACATTGAACGATTAAATATTTCATCTAATTCTCTCAAAAATTGATCTTGTGGGAATTCATCAACATCATTCACTTCAATTTTATTTAAACTTGATTGGAAAAGATCTTGAATGAATGAATAATTCAAGTTAAGATCGTTTGCATCTATAGCTGCATTACCAACAGTGACAATACTTCCAAGTTTTGTTTTGAAATTCTCAATATTTGAAGCTTGTTCAGTTAAATTTGACATAATTGAGTTATTTAAATCATTTAAAGTTTTTATCATTGTTAGATTATTGCTTCTGATTGTGGTGTGCTCACTTGCCTTGATGTCGATCAATTCTATTAGATTGACATTTAGATTTGATTGTAGCATCTTTATGCTATTGGTTGTTGACTCAATATTAGAATTGATAAGAGATTCGAGAAGCTCTCTGTTGTTGTTTACTTGATTGTTTAATTGACTTGTTGCTTCTTTGTCATTAATGTTGATGTTGTTATTTTGACTAGTCATATTTATGGAAACCAGTTTTATCTTGTCATTATTTGAACTATGTGATTTATCATTGAAGGATGGGTTAGACAGCAAAACAATTTCATCGTATAAATGAACTTTAATCTGCCTGAAAACTATCACAAATACCAACACTGCGAAAAGTGCTATCAATAGCGGATTTCCAAGCTGCCATACAAGTCTTGACTTGAACTGGTTGTTTCTTCTTTTAGTGTTTTTTAATACCAATGACATAGTTTGTTTTTGTTAGAGTGTTTAATTAGCAATCTACAGATCTTCTACCACTGCTCTTACATGGTTTATATTATATATATAAAATCTAATTCACTAAACTTCATAATTGTAACCATCATCTACCTGAAACATTATTGATACAAAACTTTTACAGAATCCAGACTGGAATTTTTTTTACGTATGTGCCATGCTTTTTCGAAATATGCTTATACATACTGTAATTAATTTTTCAAATTACATGGTAGACTGTAGGAGTCACAACAGTTGAATTAATACATAAATAATCAAACAACTCACCAATTTAAGTAACATCACTGTGCAAATCCAACGGTTATTGTACAATAAGCAGCTGTTTAAAGCTCTTTGAATAAATTCACCGTTGAAAATTGGCAGACCGCGGAAATCACCAGGCAGACCGCGGCATTTCCGCGGCCCACAACATTTTTTTTTTTCTCTGCTGATAAAGCTTTCTAAAGTTTAATGGCTGACGAGATTGTGCTTTACAAAAAGTATTTAAGCACACGAATTCTTCTCTTATTTGATCTGTCTGAATTTGAAACAACACTAAGTGAAGCAAATATCACATAGCAACTTATCCAGTACAAACTAACGTTAATCAAATTCAACAGCTATATCACAATATATAATTAGCTGATCCATTTTTTTTTGCTACTCTTATCAGTATATTATAAATTATATCAAACCTTTACAATCAATTTCACAATGCCACACACAACAAACACTTTAACTGTTGAACCTCTTGATCACACATTTGGAGCTAAAATCACATTACCAGAAGGTGTTACAGATCCATCTGAATTATCAGAAGAGGATTTCAAGAAATTATATGATGCATTGCACATTTATTCAGTTGTCGTTATTCCAAATCAAGCAGAATTACCACCAAAATCTCAATGGTTATTAACTGCAAGATTTGATCCAACTACCGACACAACTGGTAAGAAGTACGGTCATGGTAAAGAATTCAGACATGATAAATCAGTTTTGAAAAAAGATGGTATTACAATCCCATCTCAACCTCAAGTTCAAGTCTTGGGTCAAGGTACTTGGGAAGCTGGTCATCATGGAATGGATGAAATAACTTTAACTCATCCTACTCATTTTACATTCCATAAAGATGTCTTATCTGATGAAGAAGCTTATGAAAAAAACCTAACCAGATTCTATAGATGGCATATAGATTCTGCATTATATGGATTATCCCCTCCAGTTGTTACCACTTTATTAGGTATTCATGTTCCTCCAAATGGAAAAACTCAAACTGTCGACTATGGTGATGGTTCAGGTGATCAATTAGAAGTTACTCAAGGTGCTACTGCTTTCGTATCTGGTAGAGAAGCTTTTGAAAGATTATCTGATCAAGACAAAGAATTAGCTTTAAACACCACTGTTGTCTATGCACCACATCCATACATTTTTATTTCACCAGCTAAGGCTACTTCAGATGGTATTACAATGGTTAGTGAAGATAAAGAATTGGATTTTGCCGAACTACCAGAATGGGAAGAATCTAAAATTAAAAGATTACCATTAGTTTGGACAAACCCAGTTACTGGTAAACATCATTTACAAGCACATGGATGTTGTGTTTGGAAATTAGAAAGACCAAATGGTGAAGTTTTAGAATTGAAAGATGCAAGAAAAGAATTACACAGATTAATGAGACCTGCAATTGCTCCAAAAAATGTTTATACTCATTCTTGGAATGCAGGTGATTTAGTTATTTTCCATAATAGAGGTGTTTGGCATTCAGTTACTGGTCAATTTAAACCAGGTGAAAGAAGATTGATGCATCAATGTAAC
>JAJMDW010000212.1:46209-65192 GCA_030573755.1 Starmera amethionina
TTTTTTTTTTTTTTTTTTTTTCATATCAGTAATATGTCGTGACTACACAGAAAACAATTGAATCTACAATGTATTAAATAATACTATAAAACATAAATTATACCAAAGAAATACACAAGTCTTAATAAAAATAAGATTATTACCCACTAATAATCATTATAATTATTTCAAACCTTTCAATAATTTGTCTTTATCTTCTGGTGAAAGTAAACTAATAACTTCAGCTAACCCACTAATAGCTGTATCATGATTAGTTCTAATTAATTGAGCAATGTTTTGTGCAAATGCTTCATTTTTCAAATCTTTAATAGCTGAATTCAATTGTTCATGATTTTCTTCAATCCAGTTGGCAACAACTTGATCATTACTTTGATCAATTGAAGCTGGCAACCATGATTTTAATCTTGCAACTTTTTCAATTCTATTAGCATGTTGTAATTCTTCCCCAATACGTTTGATCAAATATTCTTCATTCAAACGACGACGAATACGCCAGAAGAAAAAACGACGAGCATTGACTAATTCCAATTCTTTACTAATGGCTTGTTTAGCCAACATACGGCCAGATCTATCATGTAAGTCAGCAAATTGAACAGAAATTTGATGGTAAATTGGTAATAAAGCACGCTCACGTGCAGCTAATTTAGCACTGATTTCTTGATGTTGTTCACTTGTTAATGAGGAGTCTTGTAATTGTGTTTTCAGACTTGCATAAGTTCCATCTAATCTGGACATTGTTGCAATTAATTTTTCACGTCTATATTTGATACCAACCATACCTTCTGGTTCTAAGACACCGGCCCTTGATTCAACATCAGCATACATTTCCATCATATCAGCATTAATAGTTGGATCAACAACAACCCATGAACCACCTCTCAATTCACCTGTAGGTGGAATATATGTAATAATCGGTTGTTTAAAATCAACTAAAGCATCAACAATAAATGAACCAAATTTCAAAACTTCATTGTACATATCACGCTGACCACCAGAGAAACCTCTCCAGTTTGCTAAGATCATTAATGGTAATTGTTCACCATTGTTGAAATCATTAATAGCTTGTGCAGTTTTAAAAGCAGAATTTGGATACCAAACTTGACCAGCTTCTTGAATTAAAACTTCAGTAGAATCTGGGTTAGCTGGATCTGCTGGAATCAAGTTTTCAATAGTTCTAGTTTCAACACCAATAACACCAAATGGAATACCACCTAATCTGGCTCTACCAACAACAACACCTTTGGCCCAACCAGATAGTGTTTCTTGGAAGGAATCTTTATCAAATAAACCACTTTCAAAAGAAGTGTCGGTCTTACGACCTTCAATTAACCATCTAACATCATATGGCTCATCGCGCTTTGGTGTGAATTCAACATCTCTATCCCATGAATCTAATGATTCCAAAATTGGAACTGGCATATTACGTTTAGCTGGAACATAAGATAACCAGTTCATAATTTGTTCAACACCAGCTAAATCATCAGAAGCAGTCAAATGAGAAACACCATTTCTGTACATGATTTGAGTACCACCTAATTGTAAGTTGGAAGAATAAACCTCTCTACCTAATAATTTGTTGATAGCTGGAGCACCAGTTAAAATAATTGGTTGACCTTCAATTTGAATAGCTCTTTGACCTAATCTGACTAAATAAGCCCCAATACCAACTGATCTACAAGTAACCAGAGTGATGGTAAAAATATCTTTGTAAGCTTTTGAAGTGGCACCAGCGATCAAACCAGAACCTTTCAAACATTCAACACCTAAACCATCTTCTGCACCAATGATAGCTTTGATGACATGTCTTACTTCACCATTTTCAACAATTCTTTCAGTGGTAACAGTCTTAGTATGTCCTTTCTTCTCTAATTCAGCTAAACCTTCATCAGTCAAATATAAGTATTCAAAACCTTTTTCTGGGTTTGTAGCATCGTTCCAAGCAACTTGGAATAATGGAACTAACTCATCAGCAATACCAATTCTTGCACCAGAATTAGCAGACAAGTAAATTCTTGGAATACCTAATTTTCTTGCTAATTCAGTAATCTTGTTGAAAAAATAATCTTCTTGTGGACCAAATGAACCAATCTTAAAAGTAATATCATTTGCAACAATGATCATTTGACGACCACGAGGATATTCTGGGGTTTTAACAGTGACTTTAAATGCAACCATACCAATGCTGTTGGCACCTGGTTCACGGGAAACTTCAGTAGTGTGATCACTGTCATCTAGGATAATTTCAACAGAATTGAAAAAATCATCTGGAACTTTACTTTTTGGAGCATATTTCTTCCATTGACTTAAAGTAGCTTGACGGAATAATTCTGGGAAATCATAAACATAAGTAGTACCCATCAAATGAGCCTTGTAACGTTTTGGTTGTAACCATTCTTTAGCTGGATATGGAGTAGAAATTGGTCTCAAATGCATGGAACCTGGAGTACCAATTGATTTGAAAACCCAATCACCATGAGAGTTTTTTACTTCCATGTATAATTCAGATTTAATGACATAACCAGAAACATTGTTGATCATTGCTCTTAATGGGAATGGAACACCAGTCTTTGGATCAGTACACATGATTCTGATTTCAGCAGCAGCAACTCTTAATCTCCATAATCTTCTACCAAATCTTTCCAAGAAACCACCAAAAGCAGCTTCAACATCTTCTGGAGAAACATTGAAAACAGCAGAAAAGTTGATGAATATATGATTCAAATCAGAGTTTGAAGTATCAATGACTTCCAAAGCATCTAAAATATCAGACATCAATCTGTTAGCTTCAGAAGTCAAGTATTCTTGAGTGGTAATATCATCACGGATTCTACCAGTTCTAATGATACCTCTAACAAAGAATCTCTTATCAACAGCAGAGTTTTTACCAACACCTTCATAAACGTGGATATTTCTATTATCAACAAAAACTGGCTTGATATTGAAATTTGATAATCTACCTAATTCCAATTGATAAGCTAAAGCTGGTTCAATATGACGAATAACTTCATCTTCTTCATAATTTGGACCTCTGAAAGTGTAATATTTAGGATAAGAACCGTCATTACTACCAAAGAAAAAGGTGATACGACGAATAGAAGTAGAAACCAAGTCGTCTTTAGCATCAGCTAAAACTTGGTGTAATTTGTCTAGAATTTCAGCTTCAGTGTTGAAACCATCAGAGCTCGCAACAAAAACATTTGCAACATTGGATAAAGTAGCAGAAGAAGCATTTGATCTATCTGGAGCCGGACCAGTGGATGAAGCAGCTTTACGTGGAATTTTATTCAAAGCTCTGGCTAATAAATCTTCAACATCATCTAGATGAGAAGATGGAACCAAAACACCAGTTCTGAAAGGCTGTGAACCTTCAGCAGCAACATAAGTTAAATCTGAAACGGAAATAGCTCTATTAACACCAGTTTTATCTTTGTACTGAGAAGCAGCATTGTAAGCGGCACTCGAAAGAGTTGGCAATTGAAATTTCCATTCAACGATTGGTAAACCATTGGTTGGATGGTAGATTGAGCTACCAACGACGTTATAAGCACGGTAAGCACGACGAATGTAAACTTCAGCTGCGGCAGCAGCAACATAAGTATCTGGATGAACCAAGAATTGGGTCAAGACATCAAAAACAACATATTTAGAATCAATAACATCTTTCAAAATTTCTAACTGAGGTTCATGACGAGCTGAAGAAATTTCACCATAGCTACTTTGAACAACAGAAGATTTCAAGATATGTTCTAATTGATCAGATCTTTCTTTAATGGATGGTAAAGCACATTGGATCAAAATTTCCCTTGCTTTCAGTGAAACTTTAGCAGTTGCTCTGGTATCCAATTCAACAATTTGTTTCAAAACATCACGCAATGAATCAGCAACTTCAGAGTTTTGTTGACATAATGGTTGGTAATGTTTTAAAATAGCCAAAATCAAATTGTTTTTGGAAGAAACTCTTGAATGAGATAAAACAGTTAAAACGACTTTATCCAAATTATCTTTGTTTTCATCACGTAATTTCAAAATAACATCTTCTTGGTTGTTTGGACCACTGAACAATTTTTCAACTTCGTAGTACTTAGCCAATAAACCAGCAAAAACAGAATGTTCGTGAGCTTCTAAACCATTAGCATAACGAGTGGTAATATCAACTAATGGAGCAATAACTTGACCGAATAAACCATCTTCAGAAACTTGGGTAGCTTTTTCCAATAATTTACCTAATTGTCTAGCGGGGAAAGCAGCAGAACGTTGAGCAGAACGTTGTATTAAAGCAGTTAATTCTGAATCCAAACTTGGTGGTAATCTTGAATGTAAAGCAGAAACTTGTTGGTTCCATTCAGAGTATGGTAATTGAGCATCTCTTAAAACTTCGATCAAATTTTGTAAAGTTGCATTCATAACAACTTGATTATCATAGCCATCTAAAGTGTTTTGTAAAGTTGATAATAAAGTTCTGAACTTGTAAACAGGTTTAGTACCTTCAATGATTGGAGATCCAAAAGCTGGATAAATACCTTCAAATGGCAAAGCATGTTTAACCTTTGATGGATCATCTAATGCTAAAATTGCCAGAATATCACCAGCAGAAACATTAGAGCCAGGTTGTTTAACTAGTTGAACAATACCATTTTCTTGAGCAATCAATGGCATACACATTTTCATGACTTCAACTTCAGCATATGGTTGACCAGCTTCAATATGTTCACCATTTTCAACCAAGTATTTAACTAACTTACCTGGAGATGGAGTTCTTAGTTGAGTTGGATCATTTTCTACTTCTAATAAACAAGTTTTAGAATCAACAGATAATCTTGTAGCGCCAACTTGTTCTTTCCAGTAGACAGTATGTGATTTACCACCTAAAGAAACCAATAAACTACCATCAGATAACGCTCTTGCTCCAACTTCAATTTTAGAACCGTTAATGAACAAAGTATATCTTTCATTAGCAGATTTAGCAGCAGTGAATTTATATCTGTAACCTTCATAGATAAATTCAATTGGATAAATAGTTTTCAATAAATCTTTTGAAGGAACTTGACCTTTCTCTAAAGAGGAAACATAAGCATCATGAGCTTCTTGGGAAACAATATGAGCTTTAGTAACAGCACCACAAATAGTAGCAATAGTTGTATCTGGTCTTTCTGCAGTTAATTTTTTGGAAATCAGTTCATCTAACCAACCAGTTGTAATAGTATTATCTTCAAAATCAGTGGTTTCTAATAATTTAATCAAATATTCAACAGTGGTCTTAAAATCACCTCTAATGGATAGTTCTTTCAAAGCAACAACCATATGTTTTCTTGAAGCTTGTCTGTTTTCACCAAATGCAAAAATATGACCAAATTGAGAATCAGAGAAAGAATGAATACCACCTTGATTACCAACGGAGAAATAACCCCAAACATTGGAGGAAGATCTAAAATTTAATTCATGTAAAGAACCACCAGATGGCTTGAAACCTTCACCAGGATCCTCAGAAGTAATACGACAAGCAGTACAATGACCTTTTGGAACTGGTTTTCTTTGAGTTTTCCAAGATTCAGCACTTTCGAATTCAAAATCAATTTCAGTAGTGGTATGTGGATCAACACCAAAGAACATTCTGATATCTTTAATTCTATGCATTGGAATACCCATGGCAATTTGTAATTGAGCAGCTGGTAAATTGACACCAGTAACCATTTCAGTGGTTGGATGTTCAACTTGTAATCTTGGGTTCAATTCTAAGAAATAAAATTTATCATCAGCATGAGAATATAGATATTCAACAGTACCAGCAGAAACATAACCAACCAACTTACCTAATCTAACGGCAGCTTTTTCCATTTGAGTAAAAGTATCAGATTTAGCAATGGTAACTGGTGCTTCTTCAATGATTTTTTGATGACGTCTTTGAACAGAACAATCACGACCAAATAATGAAATATTTTTACCATATTGATCAGCTAATAATTGAACTTCCAAATGTCTTGCATTACCAGCCAATTTCATAATAAAAATTGGAGAACCTGGAATTTCATTTGAAGCTTGATGGTATAAAGCAGTGAAATCTTTCTCATTATCAACTTTTCTAATACCTTTACCACCACCACCTTCAGAAGCTTTAATCATAACTGGGAACCCAATTTCTTTAGCTTTTTGTAAACCTTCTTCTGGTGAGTTAACACAACCTTTAGCATAAACTAAATCAGAAACGGAAACTAAACCAGATTTGTCATCAACCTGAACTTCATTAACACCAGTACCTGACCATGGAATACATGGAACATTAGCATGCTGAGCAACAATTGTAGAAGAAATTTTGTCACCTAAAGATCTCATGGCAGAACCTGGAGGACCAATGAATAGGATTTTTCTTTTTGAAGCAGCTAATTGTTCTGGTAATAATGGGTTTTCAGAGGCATGTCCCCAACCAGCCCAAACAGCATCAACTTCAGTTCTTTCAGCAATATCAACAATTAAATCAACATTTGCATAATTGTTATTGTTTGTACCACCTGGAACTTCAACATATTGATCAGCCATACGAATATATTCAGAATTAGCTTCTAAATCTTCTGGAGTGGCCATAGCAACAAACTGAATAGCTCTTTCATTACCAAAAGTTTCATAAGCCCATTTTCTAACAGATCTAATTTCTTTAACAGCAGCAATACCATTGTTGGAAATTAAAATTTTTTGAATGACAGTATGACCACCATGCTGTTTAACAAAATCTTTCACTGGACCTTCTTCAGCAACATCAACGGTGTTTAAACCTATGAAATGAGGTGGTAAAGTTTGATGCAATTTTGAGTAATCTTGTGTATCAATTTTTTGAGAAAGTGAAACTTCGCTTAAATTTTCTTCACTCATTTTGCTATTATTGATAAATGTATTGGGATGATGAGATTGAGTGAAATATTTGTGGAAATCAGTTCTAGATTGTGGGTTTAATAGAACAGAATTTTTCAATAGTTTTAGCGATAAGGAATTCCCTTTCAATGGGTTTGATCTATATGGGGATCTGAATAAATAAGAAATAATGGCTGTAATGGGAAAAGTTAGTTTACCAAAATGTGCTATTGTAATTGAGTTTCCAACAGTTTTAGTCTATGTTTGTTTGTACTAATTTCTAGTGCCAGTGGGTTTTCCGCAAATTCTGCTTTGCTAAGATCTAATTGTAGTATGATGATTTCTATTCAAAGAGCAGTAAAATCAAGAAAATCAATCACAATCACAAACCCAATATTCAGCATCAAATTTATCATTAAAAATTGGATTGATTGAGTTTTTCTTGAAATTCAATTTTCATTAATTTGAAAAACCCAACAAAGTTCAAATTTGTAATTTTCATACAGCTCAAACCGAGAATTGTTGAAAAAAAAAACTTGAATCTGCGGAAGGCAACAAAAAAAAAATAAAATCAAATCGCGTTTGGCAGTGGCCGTATCAAAAAAAGTGTTGGATACATCATACAAGTAAATGGTGTAGCTGGCTAGTAGTACGATTGTAGTAGCAATTGATCTCTGTGGTTGGAATCAAAAGTAGAATAGTGCATGTACATCCTTATCGTAAAACAAAACATAGAACTAAAACAGTCAGTAGAAACAAATCAAGAGATACGTACCTCAATCAACGAAACCGATTAGACTTAAGAAAGTAGCAGGCACTTGATCCAAAGATGTGGGATATAACAAAACAAGCAGCTTGTGTGAACGTCTTGTATATGTGGATTCCTGATAAACAAAAACCTATGAATCAACAAACGAAGCAGACGATGAGCAGCAAAGTAATATGTGTAGTAAGTGCAAGTAGCAGCGGCAATATCACAGTGTGTGCAAAGTGGGTGTAGCGCAGCGCTGTGTGTGGGATTGAGCTGTGTGGCGACGGTGACTAGCTGTGTCTGCTGTGGTCTGGTCTGAGTCTGAAGGAACTGCGAAGAGCTTGCTGCTGGAGGTCGCTGTAGTTTTATATGTGCAGACAGAAAATGGTTGTGCAGCGGCTACCCGGTTTGTTGATTTTTGTTGATTTTTCACTGCAGCAGCTTGTCCAACAAGTGCTGCTGGCGGTGACGTAAGTACTGAGTTGTAACTTGTTGCTCTTTCTAGCACGCAAAGGTTGTCTGCCCAGTCTGCCTGGGGATTTAGGCAGAAATCTGTTTTTGTAGGAGAAGTCTGAAGAGCATTTACTTTATGTTCGAAACTTCAAAGCTTTTAAAATCAACAATATTGCTGTGTAATAGCAGTCTGTAGGCTGTAGGCTGTAGGCTGTAGCCTGTAGCCTGTAAGTACTAAATATGAAAAATATTCAACATTACTGATCTTATTCGAACTCATAGTTGATGTAACATGTTGCTCATGTCAGATCTCGATTTCAAATCTCACGAGAACAAAAAGCTACAATTTCTAACTGTAACTCTAAACCTATAATGCTATAAAATTCTAAATAAAGTAATAAAAAAAAACCAACACATTTATATGATCCGCTCCATTTCAACGCATAAAATAGTTATATTTACCTTCAGACTTTCTGTATTCATCAGCTTTGAAATCCCAAGTGATTTCAACATCTAATTCTCTAGGATTTTTAGCATTTGGTCTGTTAGCTAAAGTCAATTCAACTTCTTCATCTTTCTTCATATCTAAAACTTCATTTAAGTAAAAAACAGTTTGTTTCCAATGAGTATAATGAGCATGTGGACCAGTAGAAAACATGATTTTATCCATTGGTTTATCATATGGAAAATAAATATCAAACCATGCGACTAAACCATGAACTAATTCATCTTTATTAGCTTTTAAAGTGAATTTACTAAAATAAGCTAATTCTTCTAATTTAATGGTATTGATATCAATGTCAAAAATAGTAGCTGATGAAGTAACAACTGAAGAATTTTCAACAATATCAACTAAAGGTTCAGCCATTGCAATATCAATAAACGGACTATAATCAAATCCGTATACATTTTCCCAATAATGAATTTTTTCATTTTTATATTGTTCATCTTCAATACCTGCAATATGAATAGTTGCTTTATCTGGGAAAATTAAACCACCTTCATTTAAATAATGATCTCTTGCCCATAAAACACTATCCAACATAGACTCATATAATAAAAAATAACCCATCCATTCACTGATGATAATATCAACTTTTGGGAATGGTAAAACAACATCTTCAACTTTACCCCTAACTAAAGTAATTTTATCAGAAAATCCATTTAAATCAATAATCTTTTGTGCCATTTCAATGATGTTAGACATATCAACTGCTATAACATGTTTTGCACCAGCTTGTGCTGCAAACATGGATAAGATACCAGTACCACAACCAACATCTAAAACAATCTTATCTTTAAATAATGATTTGTTTTTCAAAATAGCTTGTCTATAACTTAATGTACGAACTTGATCTTTAAGCATTTCTTCATGGATACCAAAATGGTCATAAGAACCAAAATAGTGCTGTTCACTGAATGGTAAAGCCTTTTTGTCTGTAGCACTTGCACTAGCGGCAACTGAAGTATTCATTTTCCTCAATTGAATCTGTAATGTGCTGATTGATTTATTTGCACTTGTAGTTTAAAATTTTTTTTCTTACTTTATTAAAAAATTTAATTTTTTTTTGAAACTTTTCTACAAAATCAGCAGGGTAAATTAGTTACCAGTAATGTTATAACTTATTATAATTTATAAGTAGTATAAGTAAGTTCATATTTCAACTTACATGATACATCTGTATTAATGAGAAACCAAATTTTGAACTAAAGTTACATATAATAAATAAAATTCAGCTGGGTCATCTTGCTTGTAAAATAGGCAAAAATTGACCAACTATCAACATTGGAATATCAAAAACATCTCTTTTCACAGTCCAAGTTGAAGCACACCGAATTGGTTCCATATTTGGTGTCATCAACGTACATTCTGTGATTATAACTCCATTCAAATCACCAAACGCCACTGAGGCAAATAATCTGAAATAGTCCAATGCTGATGAATCATTCATTAATTCAATAATAAATGTTCTTTTTGAGAGTAATGAAGTTTTCGTATGTTGAGTCAAGGATGAGAATTCTGTACTCACTGCAACAATTTCACCAGTACGTCGCCACATTATAGTAGGAGAACATGACAATGTTGACATTGATTCATATTCAAGTAATGATCTTTGAAATGCTCTTTCTGCAAACAATAAATCTAGCTCAACCAGTGATCTTGTAGCTGCAATAAAACTTGGTCTATAATCTGCCATTGTTTCAGCAATTCTTATCAGTTGTGCTTTATTGAATCGTTCTTTCAAGTAATTCAAAAGAGCATGATATGCCTTTGGGTAATTATAAGGTTGAATATTAACCATGTAAACATCTTCAGGAGTTTTAATTATATGCCTGATCACCAATGGTGATGTATAGTTTTCCCCATTGACAGTGGCCAGCGTCAAATTTGGTAACGTGCTTGCTGGAACAACAGTTGAATTATCTGAAACTGAAATATATGGACGTGTGTTATTATCATGTTGTAAAGATGTTTGAAATTCTGAATTATAAATTGTACTGCTTTGACTAGGGGATTTGACATCATCACCTAAATTAGAATGGTTATCTAGTAAGTCCGTTAATTGTGAATATTCTTGATTGGCAAATAATGAAGAAAAAACGTCTCCTGCTCCAAACTCAGAATTGATGCTGTTGGTTCTTTGATTAGTTGTTGAGTTTGAGTGATTTCTATGATTGGATATAGATGGGAGTGGTCCAGGTCCAGGAGATGATTCTAACTGAGATAAATCAAAGGATGCGGTGGCTGTGTTGAATGGTTTGGGGTCTTTGATATTTGGTATAATGGTTGGGTAATTGGGCGTTATTGAATTCACACTACTCAGTGTACTTGCAGTGAATCCAGGTGTTAGATTGAGGTCCACAGATACATTTTCAATTCCCAAACCTTGATGAGCCACTGGCTGTGGGATATTCACTTGATTATCGCTCTTGATGGCACCAACAACAGGGGATGGAGGTTGTGTCTGTACTGGCTTTTTCTCTTCAACTTTAATTTTGGGGATCTTGTCGTCAGCTTCCTGTAAGTATTTAGCTTTCTTTCTCTCAATGTCCTCACACGAGTTCTGGAACCCTCTCTTTATACAGTTCTTGCATGGACGGCCTGTATATATCACACATAAAATTTGTTAATACTGATGTTCTCTAATATCATTGACAGTTACCCCAGTATTTGCATTTCTCAAACACATTAACGAAAATAATATGCCACAACACAAATTAACAACAACACTCACCTGGATCGCACTGAAGATGTTTTTTGTGGCAGAACTTGCACGCTCGGGAAATAGGTTTGCGGTTCAGACGCTCAGCGGGCGAGAGTTTCTTCGTCATTTCCTTTTGCACTGGCTCTGCTTCTAAAAAAGTTGATTCTCTAGCTAAAATTTAGAAGTACGCTAAACTTTTTTTTTTTGATCATAAAATATGGGGGAATTTGCTACGCGCACGACTCATGTTAATGAATATTTTTTCTTAAGGTAGTTTATAACATTCATACATAAACATACACACTTAGAGCTCCAGCAGCATTTTTTCCAAGTTCTCAGAGCTTTTACTGGTCTGTACTCTGTTCCATTTGGGTTCTTCAAGTTGAGAAATATCACCATTTTTTTTTTTCTTATCAGCATCTCCCATATATACAGGTTTGGTCCATTTTCTAGCATCTTTTGTATAATCCCAAACTTGGTTAAAATCTTCTTCTGTTTTTGCACTCTTTTCATTTTTGATTTGTTGTTCTAATTCTTCAATTTCAGGGTCTTCTTCCAGTTGCTCATCTTGAGTAACTGCCACTTCTTTAATAAGAGCTTTACCGTCTTTGCCAATACTGATTCCAACAACTTTCTTACCACGACCTACTCGTTCTTTCTCTTTCAATTCTTGAAGTCTTCTAGCACGTTGTTGTTTTTTCAATTGTAAAGTTTTCTCAACACTACTGGACCACATACTAAGATTATTACCAACTGGCATCTCAAAATCAGAAGCTTGATCAATAATTTTAGTCCTTTCTATTCCATTAGCTTGAAAATTCAATAAATTTTCTAAGTTTCTTTTAGCTTTTTTCAGATCTTCATCTTGTTGTTCTTCATAAAATTCAAGTTCCTGCTTTTGATCTTCAACTTGTTTAGCTTGTTCAGCAATCTTCTTTTGTTTTTCAAATTCTAATTTTTTCTGTTTCTCAAGTTTAGCAAAAACTTTATCATGTTCTTTCCATAAGTTCTTCCCAGCTCCAGCAGAAATTTTAATTATTTCTTTCTTCTTTTTACCTCCTCCAGTTGTATTAATAGGATTAACAACATCTGCGCTATTATTCAATTTTTGTTTTTCAATTTCAACTAATTTAATAATTTCCAATTTTTCCTTCTCACTAATCAACTGTTTCCCACAAAAAGTACATGGCCCTAAGCCTTCTTTAACACAAATGATTTTACCACAATTCAAACAATTAGGCACAACTTCAAAAAGAGGATGTATTGTTGCCATACAATTACATTCACGATTTTTAGTATCAGAAGAAAGATCCAACTGTTGTAAGATTTGTTCTAAATCTTGCAAGTTTGTGGTCTTTTGAATTTTATTTTGTTGTTTTGATGGCTGCTTTGTTGGTTTTGAAGGTTGTAGTAGTTCTGAGGTAGTGGTTGATTTAGTTGAAGAATGAAGTCGTGGATTTGTATGCTTATTGTTGTTCAGGCTTATTGGTTGGATGGTTGGTGTATTCCATACTGTTGTAGTACCATTATTAGCATTAGTACTACTAGTGGTCGCTGTTTGAACACGAGTTGGTTGTGTCTTCTTCTTTGGAGAATTAGAGGTCAAATTACTGGTAAAATCAGTTATAAACTCTAGAGCATCTGAAGATTCACCTAAAAGTCCCAGGAAATACTCTGTGATTGCACTCTGAGTAGGAAGTTTATTCGCCGTATCCAAAATCGACCGAAGGGATTCATCGTCCAATGGCAACACGTTGCGCAGTTGTGATAAACTCATCTTTCCTATCGTTGATAAAAATTCCGATTCTTGAAATTTAATTTCAGAATTTTTTCAATTTGATTTTATAATTCAGATGATGATTCACAACACAACCAGAGTACAAATTTTTGGAAAATGTCCACTGTTTCTACTCGTGTCTCAATTCAATGGCCTCCAGAGCCATCTTACGAGAACACCAACACTTTAGTGCTTACAACTCCTGATGCAAATTTTATTGATATTCGTTTACTAAAAGATCGTTCACCAGCAGATAAATTCCCAATTGATTGGGTGATTACAGGAGTTGAATATGAAATTCCAAACACTTCCAAAATCCAATTCAGACACGAGATCAGTTCACATGTCCCTCATAATCATGGAGGTGAATGGACCGATATTGGTGATTTTTCAAGTTTACCAAATGGTGATAGAAAAGAGATTGGTAAAATGGTCAATCCTGATTCAAATGTTGAACAAGATTATGTTGAGATTTGGAGAAGTATTGATTGTTTGAAATCAAGTGTTGATGAGTATGTTAGAGCTGATGGTGATGTTAAGGCAGATTATGCATGCTATAAAGTGGTTGAAGGCAAAGGGTATTTGGGTACTGTTATTAGAATTGGGAGATTCATGCAAGGTGCTTTATTGAATTTGGATAATGAAAAGATCAGTTTGTTCAGATATTTTCTAGGTGAAGAATGGAATAAAGTGTTTGCGTATGGTGATGAGTTAGAAAAATTACCAATTGCGATTGGTGTTGAAGAAAACATTGTTTGTGATGCGTTGGAATGGAAACTTGTTGAAGCTAGTAAATAAAGAAGCAACTGTGTGTGTGTTAAAATACCATCAATAATAACATGTATTTGACGTAGAATTGATTCCAAACATTTCTATATTGTATGTAGAAAAAGTACAAAAAAAAAAAAAAACTGTTAGTTAATCAAAATTTGTCAACACATTGAATAAACAGTGAGAAGACATAGATAAAGATGGAAAATCAGAATTTACTGGCGGAAATAGCGAGACTAAGACGTTTGTATCACAATAAAACAGGGTATAAGTACAATGTGGGATTGAAATAACTAACGAAATCAGGCTCCATCACCAGTTTTAAAGAAAAACCAAAAGATTTAACCAGTTCAAACTCGCAACCATATAGTCACGCAGTCGGAGGCACAGGTTTTAGGGGTAGAGGGAAATCATATGGAAGAGGAGGATTCAGACATCAGAATAAGACTTTAGTTGTTAATCATAACGAAGATTCGGATTTCATTACGACATCTTCCTCAAATGGATGGAAATTGATCAATAAAAAAGTGTATCAAGAAGAACTAGAGAGACAAAATTTAACGAAACATGAAAAAATTGAAGCATTGAAAACAGCTAAGAGTAAAATCACACAGAAAAGATTACAAGTAGAAGCAGCTAAAAATAAAGTTAAATTAGATTCATCAGATTGGTGTATTATTGAAGGAGATTTATTTGCCATTACTAAACAGGGAACAAGATTGGTCACATTGGATGTGCCTAGTGGTAAAAAAGCGAAAAGAGTTGTATGGAACGGAGAAGATTATAAAAGAACAGGAACTGGTAATTTGAAACTAATAAAAAGAATACCGTATGCCTTTTTGTTGTTGTTATTGTTGTCATTACATTAGGTTTTGGATACTAACTTCGAACAGAATAGCTAAAGAGCAATGCCGTTACTATCAAAAGACAGGTGAGTGTGATTAAAAGTAATTGTTCAAAGTACTACTAACAAAGTATGTTTCAGGAGAGTGTAAGAAAAGAAATATTTGTAAATATGCTCATGATAGCAGTAAAAGAGCACTATGTAAGTATTTCTTAAGTGGAAAATGTATGAACAATGAGCATCCAGAAAATTGTCTGTTGTCACATGAATATAATGAATTCAACACACCAGTGTGCCGTTTTTTCGTTAGAGATTCATGTATGAACACACAATGTACATTTGCACATATTAAACCAGAGCTTCCGTTGATTTGCAGACCCTTTGCAGTTGGTGGATATTGTGCTAGAGGTGCGAAATGTTCGTTTACCCACATGTTTATATGTCCAGACTACCAGTTGGACCATAATGGGTGTATGAGAGGAAAAGGATGTCAATTGAGACATCTTGATGATCATGAGCACAGCGAATTGGACATGAAGTTGTTGTTTGACAACTTAGATCCAGCTTGTTATCAGATCAACTATAATTTACAGACTACAGAAACTGTTGAACAGCAGGAGGAGAGCAGTGAGAGTGAAAGCGAGAATGATGAGCTAGAGAACAATGCTGATTTCATACATTTTTGATAATTTTTTGTATAAGTACACAGTAATAAAAAGTTATCAACTAATCAAGCAAGTAGGCTGCTAGCAGTGTAAAGTACGAATAGAATCCAGATCAATAGATTTGATAGACTCTGTAACACTGTAAAGCCCTAACAATTTATTCCCAGAAGCCAAAAACCAAAAATCAAGTTCCAACTGCAGCACCACGCAAAGCACTGCAGCTTCACAAATTTTTCATTCCTCGCTCATATATAAACCGCCAGACGCCCCCGAACGACTTCAAAACTGTTACAAAAACCATCATCAGTAGTGGTTATACTATCTCAACAGATATATAACATATACACTATTGGCGGGTCTTAGTCCCAGTGGCTGGCCCGCCTAGAAACCTAGCAGCCTGCTAGCGCCTGTTATTGGGTGTGCTGGTGGTGTTGTGTATCAGCTAAATTTTTACTGACTTCCTACAAGCTGTCACAGTAAACATTTCGTTTCGGTTTCTTAGAAGGATGCAGTGTGGGATGGGTTGACTGGCAGTCTGTGCACAGGTGTAATGTTTGTGCAGTACATGCTGCTCTATCCTCACGCTGGAACATTTTTTTTTTTTTTTTTTCATTCATGAATCATTTGATTCATTTTGGTTGATAATTCATTCATTTTTAATTAGATGTTTGGTTTACAACCTTACAACTGAGTGGTGTTTGTGGTTTTTGTTTATAGACACATTTTGTATAGATTTATATATTATTTTACAACATACCTTTTTTCAATCTTTTTACTGCAAAACCATTTTATGCTAAGCTCAAAATTCCAAACACACTCACTACAAGGCTAGTAGTAGCTATTATTTCTTATATGTACACTTTATTCATTATTATATACCGTCCAGAGACTAGGACTCCTAACACCTCTGAATATCAAACAAACTGTCTTGATGATGATCACGGCTTCTTCTCCTGACTTTCACCTTTCGTTCCTTCTCCAGTCTCACCCGCAGCTTCTCCTGTGGCCTCTGCTCGTTCTGCTTCTTTCGCCTTCAACTCGTTTCTCAAACGTTCAGCTGCCCAGTAGATCTTGGATTGCAAGTAAAAAGAGTCGGCTTTCTCTTTAGAATTGATTTCAAACAATTTGTTGTATCTATCATCGATTTTGTCCAAAGTTACACTTTTCAAGTCAATATCTAGAATTTTTGCCGACTCATCAAGTGAAATACCATTGTCACGCACTCTATTCGCATTGGATGCTCCTTGTTTGGCAGTCTGTTGTGCTGCTTGACGGTATGCTTCTGAAAACGCACGTCCGAAAACCTGTGCTCCTGTTACAACAACTTGAACAAATAATCTGTGAGCCTGTTCTCTGTTAGTCGCTTCTCCTTTTCCAAAACTTCACACACAAAGGAACTCACCATTTTAATCGTCTTTTATCAAAGTTCAAAGTTCGAAATCTATCGAATTACTCAAAATTTCAACTTTTTTTTTTTTTTTTTGTAGTTCATATTTAATTTTGTAAAAGCAAAATTTTATAAACAAATTGTTTTGTTGCCACCTTCAAAATAGTTAGAAAAAACCCTCGAACTACTGGCAACGTCTTACTTAGAACACCGCGATGACGGACAAGATAGAAGATGCGTCTTTACTAGAAGACGCTTCCACGCTTCTAATGTTCCACAATGCTGCCATCACAAACGAGTCTTCGTTTAATAAACAAATAGAGTCAAGTGTGAGACAGAGCATGTCTCCTATAGTGTCTCCAGTGGTTGCCACCAACCCTGCCATTACAGCTGCTGTGGCAAATACATCAACAGTTTCCACAATTATCACAGAAGACGAGGTACAGACGCCCAAACAGCCTAACGTTCCAGAAGTTAAGAATACAATAACAACCACAACAATAACAGCAAACACATCACCAGTTAAACCTGTGAAAGAACCAGTAGAGCAGAATATGGATGAAACTGTGCCCAATACCCCAGTGGAATCTACGATACCAACTCCTTTGGTAGAGCCTGTACAAGACCAACAACTTATACCGGAAATTTCAATAAAAGATGAAACATCAGTTCCCCAACCAGAAGAAGATCCTGCGATGACAGATGTTGAAGATGTAAAAGATGATAAAACTGACTACAATACTGAAGAAGAATCAATAAAACCACCACCAAAAGAAAAAATGAAAAAACCACGCAAATATAAAAAACGTGAACCAAAACCTCAACAACCTCAACCACATCAAGTTCCAAAAGATTACATAGTTCATGTTGACGAAGGTACAATCTCATGTGTTTGTCAGTATGATCATGATGATGGCTTCACAATTCAGTGTGATAACTGTAATAGATGGCAACATGCTTCATGTATGGGAATCGATTCTATGGAAAATGTCCCTGATGATTATTTATGTAGCGTGTGTTCTCCACGTGAAATTGATGCTAAGAAGGCAAAAGTTAGTCAAACTAAATATCTGAATTCATTGAAAAGAAGAAAGAAAATTGGTGGCGATGATGAAATTATTACAGATGGGAAGGTAGTGAATGGACCAAATGGGAATGGAATAAAAGAAAAGGAATCTTCTACAAATCACAATGATGATATTAATCACAATAATAATGATAACAACACAAAGGAAAAAGAAGTGAAAGGAAAAGAAAAACCAAAGAAACCAAAAGAAAACCCATATAATAGGAATGTTGACGATACAGAGATTCCAGTTCCAGATGATGAACATCTTTACGATGTTATTTATTGTGAATTAGAAGATTATGAGTATGAGAACGAATCAGTTAAACAATTTGTTTCAAATGTGTCAAATTTCAAACGTTTGAATTTAACAACATTCACTATCAAGGAATTTAACCATTTAATCAATAAGTCTGAACTTTTTATAAAAAATTATTCAGAGATCAATTCTAAAAAATTTAACGGACAAATCAAACTAGGACTGTTTTCAGATGATGTCTTTCAACCAAATCAAATAATCTCAGAATATATGGGTAAAATTTCATCCAAGAAGGATTATTTGAATAACCCCCTAAATCGTTATAAAGCATTAGGTACACCAAAACCACAAGTCACTTTTTTCCCTCAATTACCAATAATAATAGATTCAAGACATTCAGGAAACATCACCCGTTTTATACGTCGAAGTTGCAATCCAAATTGTACAATAAAACCAATTCTTGTAATTACCAAAACTTCAACAACCATAAAGTTTGTACTTATGGCAACAAAACAGATCAAAAACACAGAATTAACTGTCCCATGGCAATGGGAAGAAAACCATCCCATTAAATACCCATTTGATTCATTAAGTTCAACTTCAAAATCAAAACTAATGCATGCAGTTGATTCATTATTAACTTTTACTGAATGTGGATGTGGTCAAAATGATTGTGTTTTAAATAAAGTTAAAAAATCAATGATTCATTTAACAAGAAATTTGAAAAAAATTGGTAATATTAGTACAAATGCTGCAAATTTACTTGATTTACCAAATGAAAAATTTAGAGATGTTATTGAAAGAATGGACTTGAGAGAGGTTGATGTATTGCAAGATGTAGTTGAACTAAGGATGGAACAACAAGATATGCTTGTAACAAAAGAAATTGGGGTTGGTGAAACTGTTGAAAAAGTTAGAATTAGACCTTTCATTTATAGTTATTTGAATAAGAAAAAAAGAA
>JAJMDW010000213.1:0-64948 GCA_030573755.1 Starmera amethionina
AAAAAAAAAAAAATTTAAAAATTATTTTCTTTTATAATTTAAATAAAACTCATTCAGTTCAGTTGAGTTCAAGATGGGGAAAGCTAGAAAAACAAGACAGATTGCACAGAAAAGAATCATCAAATTGAAAGATGAAAGATTGTGGGTGTGTTTTCCTTTTTTTCCCTAGTTGTTAAATAACTAACTTTTTTTTTTCAGGAAACAAAATAAAGATAAAAAAGTTGAAAAGAAAGATGATCCTGAATTAGCCAGAAATGTGTGAGTTTTTGCAATGAAAGACATCTTCTGATCAAATACTAACCCCCTTTTAGGCCCCAAGTTTCAAGTGCATTAT
Source organism: Starmera amethionina (assembly GCA_030573755.1). Lineage (NCBI taxonomy): Eukaryota > Fungi > Ascomycota > Saccharomycetes > Phaffomycetales > Phaffomycetaceae > Starmera > Starmera amethionina. The sequence continues at coordinate 335 of JAJMDW010000213.1, forward strand.
TCTTTCAATATAATGAAGCAATTAAACCACCATACCAAGTTTTAATTGATACAAATTTTATAAATTTCTCCATCACGAAAAAAATAGACATAGTAAGAGGAATGATGGACTCACTGTACGCAAAATGTATTCCAATGGTCACTGATTGTGTGATGGCAGAATTAGAAAAACTAGGTCCAAAATTTAGAATCGCTTTACAAATTGCTAAGGATCCAAGAATAACAAGATTGACTTGCTCTCATAAAGGTACTTATGCTGATGACTGTCTTGTTCATAGAGTCATGCAACACAAATGTTACATAGTGGCTACCAATGATGCGGATTTAAAACGTCGTATCAGAAAAGTTCCTGGTATTCCCTTAATGAGTGTTGGTGGTCATAAGTATGTTATTGAGAGACTTCCAGATGTGTTTTGATATGTGTTTATTGCCATTTTAGGGTGCTGTGTATAAAAATATATAATTAGTAAAAATCCTGAGTCGTTTGGTGTAAAACTTTGTAGTGTACTATTTTATTAGAAATTTCTATAAAATCAAATATTTGAAATAAATTGTTTTCATTTTTGTAAATATTGAGAAACATCAACGAGATGAGCCAGAATTACAGCAAGATTGACGAGTCGGCGATTAATGCCATCACAGAGATGGGATATGCTAGAGAACAGGCCATCCAGGCATTGCAAGTGAGTTTTTTTTTTTTTCTCCCCCCATTCAAGTTTGGATCCAAAACTAACAACTTTTTCCTAGATGTCAGAAGGGAAAGTTGAAGAAGCACTCAATTGGATTTTCGCCAGTGCAGAACAAGAAGAGGCTAGCAAGGCTATTGAATCAGCAGGCATACTTGACGATGTGGTAGAGGTGCCTCCATATGAGTACACTCCTAAAAAGCAACCACCTCCAGTTCCTCCTCCTAGAAAAAAAATTACCAATAACCAGAACCAAGAGGAAGATGCTCATGTAAATGACATCCATTTCAACGATAAAGAAAATGACTCAAATAGGGCTGAAATGGATCATACAGAATCTGTTTTTGAAAACGTTGGTTCATTTCAAAGAGATCAAGATTCACCACCATTAATCGTATCTGATAGATTCACTTCAATTGAAAATTACTTGAACCCTTTCTTATTAGTGTTGCATCAAATATCTAAGATCAAAAAATTGGTTTATGCCCATGAGTTCCAATCTTTAGGGTTCCATCCTCGTTGGTATATGGAATCAGAAATTAAAATCCCACATTTTAATGATGAAGAATCAAGAGTTTATTTGGAATTACAAAGACTGTTTGCCTTTTTAGATGGTGGTAGTGGGAGAGCATTTGCATCTCCTAATTTATTGTTGACTGCATTGTTCAAAACTCCTTATAAAAATTTAATTGATGATTTAAATGATGAATATCTTTTATTCTTTAATGTCTTTAGAAAAAATTTGAAAATTTTGGGAATTAAACCAAAGAATTTTAGAACGGTATTTCAACATTGCGTTGAAGATGATTTAGATGAAGAAGAAGAAGATGATGATGATGAAGAAGTAGAAGAACAAGATGTGAAAAAAAATAATGAAACCACCACCACCACTGATGATGATGAAGAAGATTATGATACAGATGATGAAGATCCTCAAAACAGAAAATTAATATCAAGAATATCACAATTTGGTGTTTTGACTGTGGAAAAGGAAGAATTAAATCAAACTTTATTCAAAACATTATCTGACGTGATATGGGGAGAAACTTTGGATAATTCAAGAGTGTTAACAAGAATCGGTGATATTTTCACAATAAGTGTAGAGCCTTCTGAAGACTCATCATCGTCTTCTTATTTAGAAATTGATGAAGTTTTTTATCCACAAATTTATACCAAAAATTATAAAGAAATTGTTCAAAAATTAATTGATGAATCAACTCAATTAAGAATTAAAAAACAACATGTTTTGAAAGAATTGAATTATTTAAGGATTTTTAAAGGTAAAGATTTATTTAAAGCGGTAAAGTCAACTCTTGATTTCTTATCAGAAGAATCTCAATCAGATCCAAATTTAATTAAAACTACTGATGAAATTAATTCACTTCATGATTCCTTGTTGAATAAAAAATCCGAGTTGATTGCCAAACAGGCACAAATTGAAAAAGAATTGGAGAATTATAATTTAACAGATTATAAAGATATCTTAGCTAAATCCGATCAACCTTTAGATCCATTTATTTTAACTTGTGCTATTGTCAACAATTTTGAATTTTTTTTCTTAAAAAAAACCAATGAGCAAGCAGATTTGATTGAAATTGATGATACTAATAATAAAAACAAAAATTTTACACAATGGTTCCATGTTGGTTACTCTGTTTCCACATTTTATCAGGAGGTTAAAACAATACCTGTTGATTTTGAAACCGTGAAAAGAGCAGTATATGCAACTACAGCAATGGCAAGAACAAACAGCAGCACAGTACTGATTTATGTCAGAGAATCTGCTTGGAATGAAACTTTACCAATTGACACTCCTCAAGCAGTGAAAGATTTCCTTGCTAAAGATGCAGAAGAATTGACAAAATCACAGGAACTTCTTTTAGAAACCAGTTCAGAAAGCAGTTCTGGCGATGAAGTCGAAGAAGAAGCTATACAAATGAGCACAGAGAACCTTGAAGACCCTCAAGCTAAATAAATGGTTAATATTCCTTTTTTCTACATATTTAAGTTTAATTTGTAGCTTTCTATAATCAGAAAAATCGCCATTAAAAGCAAAATTTCAAAAAAAAAAAAAAAAAAAAAAATTCAGATATTTTGAATTTTGAATTTTGAAATATTTAATCAAAACATCAACATCGCCAGGCATGTCCAGCACGCAGAACATCGCGATCTTCACGGACACGGAATATCATGTGCGTGTCATTATCTTTAATTTAATTTTGGATAAAAAGAACCTTTTTGTTTTTGTTTTATTAACATTTTTATTTACAGTCACTTTTAGCGTGTTTGGATTCCTTGAAATTAAGTGATTTGAAGAGAATCGCTAAGGCAATTTCTGTTGCACAAAGTGGACGTAAAGCTGATGTTTCTGATAGAATTACACGGTACGTGCAGAATGGCAGAGACGCTAAAGATGTGGCAAGACTACGGGCAATTGATAATTTAGCTAAAAGAATAGTAACAAATTCTGAATTTTTACCCTCATATGAAAGTTTATATCAAGAATATAGAAATGCCATATATGGGAATGGGAATAAAAGTGGTGTTGATTTGCCTGGACAGCAGAGTAATGTGAAAAAACCATGGATTTTCATTAAAGAAAACCCATTTTTCATATTGAAAAAATTGATGACTCCAAATGCTGGTCATTGTTATAAAGCTCCAAATGGTAGAGGAACTTGCTCAATCAATTTTTCATTGAATCAAAATGATTACCAATTGTTGAAAAATAATCCAAATTATAGATTGTATTTATTAAGTGGAGTTTTCGACAGAGGGAAATCAACTAATGACGTTCCAATGGAATTCCCACATCCAATTGAACTTCATTTCAATTCCATACAGATTAAGGATAATGTCAAAGGGATAAAAAATAAACCTGGAACTGCTAAACCTGCAAACTTATCTCCTTATATCATGGCACCGGGGAAAATCAATAGATTGGATATTGTTTATGCTTTTAGTAAAGTTGATTATTTAATGTTTTGTTATCTAATTGAATTGGTTCCACCTGAAAAATTATTACAAAAAATTCTAGCAAATCCTCATATTCCAAAAGAAACAACAGTAAAAGAAATAACAAAATCAAATAATCCAGATTTAGCGGATGAAGATGAAGAATTACAAGAAGTTTCTTTAAAATTAACTTTAAAATGTCCATTATCTTTTACAAAATTGAAATATCCTGTTAAAACAATCAATTGTAAACATTTACCATGTTTTGATGCTTTATCTTTTTTACAACTACAAGAACAATCTTCCACTTGGGCATGTCCAATTTGTACAGTTCCTTTGAAAATCAAAGATTTGGCTATTGATGATTATACAATGGAAATCTTGGAGCAAACTCCTAAAAATGTTCAGGTTGTTGAATTAGAAAGTGATGGTACATGGAAACCAATAGTGGAAGAAGAGGATGAAGATAGTGAAGAAGAAGAAAATTTACCAGTAGTGGAATTGGCTGATGAAAGTCCCAAAAAACAACCACCTCCAAAAAAGAGAGATGAGCCAATTGTTATAAGTTTGGATAGTGATGATGAAGATTTTATGGAAATTTCTCCACAAAGAGCCCAATTACCCATTCCTCCTCCCAATCCTTCTGTTAACCAAACAATTCAAGAAAATGAAGAGTTTTTAAGAAACTTACGTCAACAAGAGGAAGAACGTCTTAGATTGACAAACAATACATCAACAGCAAATCCATCACAAACCAATTCAAATGACACTTCAAGAACAACTTCAATATCTCCACAACTTTCAAGAAATAATTCTATTGCACAATCTGCATCAGCAACTAATACAGTCCCATTAGCACCATTAGCAAAACCTTCCGAATCTGCAACACTACAAACTATGGTACATAATCAACAACCTACAAATCATATGCAAAATAACAATCAAAATCAGAATGCATCATCTCCTGCACCTAATACTCAAAACTTGAATCAACAACCGGCAACAATTGTCAATAGTACACAACTTTCAAATTTACAATTGCCTTTTATTCAACAGATGACACAAAATTTGGTGCAAAATAATAACCAGATACTTTCTCTTCCGCAATTACAAACAGTACAGACGAACAACACAACTCCTCAGCTACAACCTCAACCGACTTTATCATTCAACTATCAGCCGGAATTGAATTCATCTTCAAAACCTACAGAGGTCCAAAAACAACCAGTTGCAAAATCTACATCTTCATCGAATTTATCTTCTGTGGACAGCTCAACATCAAATACTCCAACACTGGCAAATAGACCTCCCCCAGTACCTCCACATAGAGTGATGAGTTTCAACACTTCTTTTTCTAGTACTCCAAGTCCTGTTGTTCCTTCTATTCCCCAAATTGCTACTCAAAATAATAATCAAATGAATACTGAATCAATGAATCATCAAAGAATTAATCAAATGAATCATTTTGTTGACACTAATCCTAAAAGTAGAAATTTTAGTGGTAATACTGCTCAACAGAATGAATTACAAAGAATGCTGAATATTGCTAAACCTAATAGACCTCAAGTATTAGCTCCAATTCAAAAAATTGTAACACCTGCAATGTCTGCAATGGAAAATTTAAGGAAAAGTATTGAAACAAGAGCTTCAGATTCAAGTCAATTGAATTCAACTACTTTAACTACAAATGAATCACCATCACAGACTTCAAATTTGCCACCATCAACTTCAACAAATTCATTGCCTCCATTTCCACCAGTTTCTCTTTTCAACAAAGTTCCATCAATTCAACGTTCAGAAAGTTCACATGTTTTAACTCAATCAATAAATCCACCTAGATTGAATGGTAACTTGGTCATACCAGCAGTTATTCAACCAAAAGTTAATTCCACAAATGATAAACCAGCATCAGCGGTATCAACAAATATACCAACTGGAGCTCTTAACACTCAAACTTCGCAAGAAAATCTAGTTTCCAAACAACAACAACAACAACAACAACAACAACCAGTCCCATCAAAAACTCAAACACAGGACTTAGAACAAACTACAACTTCAATACCAACAACTTCATCAACCTCACCAACTCCATCAACTACGGCTACTTTTTCACCATCAAGATTTGGTCCTTCAACTAACTCTAATTCAAACAATGGAGGTCTATTAGGAATTTCAATAAATGGATCAGCCTTATCAAAACCAAAACCACCTTCAACTCCAAACATTTTCATTCCATCAAGAAGAAATCTGCTGGTTAAAAGAACAAATTCTGCATCAAGTTCAAATTCAAATGAAACTCAACCTCAACGGAAAAAACCAACTTTGGATACTCAAGCAACTGAATTGGAACCGGATACTACATTAAGTCAGCCGCCAACTCAACCAACGCCGAAAAATACACAGGAACGTCCAATAAATAATGAATCATAAAATTAATTAATTAATGATAATGAAATAAAATAAATAAGTAATATATAATGCAATGCAAGATGTTTTGTTTGATTTCAAAATCACCATACCGTTTCATTCCATTTTTGTAACTCCAATGATTGTTGAATAACATCTTTTTGAGCTTTTTTTCTCATATAAAAAATTGGACAATCTTTATTTGCACATAAAACATCTTGATGTAATGATCCTTGACATCTTTGACATTGAGTCCATAATCTTGCAAATTTAATCTCTAAAGAATTCATATTTGCTAAAGCTTCACTATATAATTGTCCAGCCTTTGGTTTACAATTATCACAAAGTGCACCAGTATTATTTTTTGGTAATGGATTTTTACAACCTTTACAAGTTTCCATTTTTTTAACAAAACGCATCAATCCACCTGTAGAACCAGATGAAACATTAACCACTCTTGTATGTGCACCATTCAGTAATTCTTTTGTTTTTCTTTCTCCTAAAATTGGTTCAAAAATTCTAATTAATGGATTTGCCAATTGATTTTCTAAATAATATTTTGTATCAATTGGTAAATTATGTTCCAAGACATATAAAGGATCTTCTGATTTTTCATAAGCTTTAGTTCCTGCAGTTTTAATAACAACATAAGCAACACGATCACCAATTGTAGGAGCGGAACCAGCATCTCTTTTTCTCATTCTATCAGCTAGTTCAACATGCGGTTGTTTATTTGCATAATCTTGTCTTGATAAAGCTTTTGTTATAACTAATTCTTGCATATCAACTCTATTTTGTAATAAGTTTGCAATGGTTTGTTTAACAAAGATTTCTGCACCTTCAACATCTCTTTTCTCCAAGATTAATTCCAAAACTTTTGTAACAACATTTTGAACTAAACGACAATTATCTCTTCTAACTGTTTCAATACCTTTTGTATCCATTTTATCAAATTTTTCAGTATTTGTCCAATATAAACCAGCATAACGTTTTTTATTAATTAAAAGATAAGGAAAATAAACTTTCTCAAATTCTAGCTTAATTGGTTTTAAAAATTTAGTTGAAACATATTCAGCTGCTTCTTCACCTAATTTCATACATGTCTCTAAATCTTTATGACCAAATTTAACCATAACAGAATCAGTATCACCATAAATAACCTGAGCATCAAAAGGTTGACCATTTTTAATTGAATATTTTTCTTGAACTTCTTGTTTAGTTTTTTCAATCATAACTCTACCAAAAGCAGTAACTGACGAAGATATAGCTAAACAAGGTAGTTTACCAATAGTGGCACCAGTAAAACCATAAACAGAATTTGCAGAAATTTTTAAAGCTAGTTGTCTACCATTTAAAACATCTCTTTTAAATGGATCAGTTTCTTTTTTCAAATCATTTTTGGCCTTTTTTCTTGCACCTAACAATTCTTCTAAAATGATTGGCAAAATACCTTTTCTTTTAGTAGCTTTAACAAAACATTCACCTGATGGAGTTAATGTATAATCTTCATCTTTAACCAAACCCAATCTATCAATTGTTTGTTTATTTAATAAAGTAGTATAACAAATATTATGAGCCATCATAATACTTGGATATAAAGAACTAAAATCTAAAGTTGCAATTGGAACATCATAATACCCTCTTTTTGGTTCAATAACAGTGGCACCTTCATATTGAACATCAGAAGATCCGTTTTGTTGTAAATTTGGAACAACAACATCGATTTCAAGACATTTTCTATACAATTGAGAAATAACTTTAATTTGTTGACCTCTTGATAATAAAAATGAAAATGGAACACCAGTTACTCTTGCCATTTCAGTGTAATTAACCAAACACATTAATTTTTCTAAAAGACGTAATGGTAAATAAGCATCTTTTAAACAATAGACGGCTAATCTTCTTCTTGTTTCACTATTACCATTTTGTAATTCAGTAATAATTGAATGTTGAACTTCTTCCTTTTGTTCACCTAAGAAATGAGCTGAGACAGAGTTTAAAGTATAAGATCTTAATTTATATTCTCTTTGTATAAATTGTAGTAAATCTAATTGCATTCTACCATCAATATTGATGACTTTTGATTCTCTTGTACCATAAGCTTTTGAACTGAAAACAGAATCTTTTGCTTCTTGTTTAACATTTTTCAATCTACCAAAATATGGAAAAGTATCACCAGCACCTAAGGCTTTAGCTCTATCAAGCAAATATGGTAAGTCAAAATTTGTTGTATTATAACCAATAATAACATCAGGATCAACTTCATTAACGAAATCTTTCCATTTTAATAACATATCAACTTCTTTATCAAATGATAAGATTTGAGAACCTGTTATTGGAGCACAAGTATTAACAGTGAAAACATTTCTTATAAAAGGTCTTGATTCAGTTGATTTTGAAACAACATTAGCAATTTGAATAACAGGATCTTTATCAGCTTCTGGGAAAACACCTTTTCTACCAGCACATTCAATATCAAATGATAAAATTCTTAGCGGTGCTTTTTTCAACCATTCACCATCTGGAGGATGAGAAATCAGATCTTTATAATCTATGAAAACTTCCAATTGACATTTAGATATTTTTTCATTTATTGGAACCAATTGATATTTTGATTTTGGTAAAGTTATCCAACTCATACCAGTGATTTGACAATCGATCATTAATCTTAATAAAAACTGAATGTTATCATAAGTCATTGAGCCTTCACCATTAGCACCAAACATGTTGTTCCAACTGATTGAACCTTTTTCAAAACCTGATCTTAATTTGGGTATATCTTTAGCATTAACTGCAATAATTTTAAGGAAATTTAATTTTGTTCCACCATTATAACCCCAAATGGATTCTTTTTCAACAATTTCAATAGAATCCAATCCTGAATACTCTTGTTTCAAATAATCTGTAAATTTAGGGATGAACTCAGGTCTAAAATTGATTGGAGCTGGAACATAAAAATAATGTTTAAAACCAGTAACATTACAAAGAACAGAATGACCTTCTTCAGTTATTCCAAAAAACTTCACTTGTGAAGATCCATCGGTCAATGCTTCTTCCGCATCTAATTGTTGGAAAATGATATCATTTGTTTGAGGATTGAAATTTTTTGGTAATGGATTTCTACACCAAATCTGATCTTCAGAATTCAGGTTTTTAATATGGACTTCTTTGGACATTTTAAGTAATTCTTTTTCAAATGCAGAAGGTTCTACTTTAGCCAGTGGGTTCTTCTTCACATCTTTATGTACCACAGTAGTTGGTTTTGTATCATTTAGTTCAACATAATCTTCGGTGGCAATTGGTAAAGAATGTGCCTCTACTTTGAGTCTTTTGGACTCGTGAAGAGTTGGTGTTTCAGCAATTCTTTTGTCTGTGCTCATCTTGTTCCTTTAGCTGTTGAATTATGATTGGAATGAAAAGACAAAATAGAGGTTCATAGTGTTGGTTTCATAAATGTTAATTTTTTTTTTTTTTGCTACGCGTAAATAAATTGACAACGCGTTCTAAAATTCAGCTATGTAGTGTATGTATTACAATTACAAGATTATACAAAAGGTTTGAAAGATTAAAGGCTATTTGATGAACGGGATCATCACACCAACACGTTCTCTGTATGCAATATACTCGTCTCCAAAAAACTCCACAAGAAATTTCTCCTCGTAGACGATTCTATTATGGAAAAACAACCATAAGATCACAACGAACCCAACAAGAGCTACTGGGTTCAATAATAGTAGTTGAGTACCTATAGCCCACCAGAAGAACCCCATGTAGCTAGGGTGCCTTAGTTTAGAGTAAATCCCATCGGTTACCAGGACATGTGTTTCTTTATCGTGTGTAGTCATGATGAGATGGGAAAAAGATTGACCTGCGTGGATCATGGCCACCGATCTAATTGTTTGGCCCATTATAAGCAATGTGAGGCCAGTAAGTTTGATTGTAGTGTATGATGACTTGAAATTGGAGAAGAAATAGGACTCTATTAGAAATTCCAAGATGGCAAAAGAGTGTGCAAAGGTGTAAGAGGAACCGTTGTTGATGATGAATGAGCCACCATGGACTTTTTTTGGGTTGTATTTGGCAGTGGTGTAAAATTCTAGGAAATGGAATAAAGAAAGAGCCATGATGTAAATGTATAAATTGGCTAGGTTCTTGTAATTGAGAATTAAAAGAGTGATGGAGGCACCGAAAAGTGTTCCTAATATAGCAGCAGTGGTGGCTATTTCGTATAACGGGTTATCTTTGATATCTGGGAGTAAGACATTGTTGCTTCCAGTATGTTGTTGATCAGTTTCGCTCATTCTTTGAACTTTGTGCGATTAAAGTAATATTAAAATGAACAATAATTAATTTAATATATTTATTATAAGTCAAACAGTGTTGTTTATAAACAGTTTGAAGCAACGTCCGTGTCGAGTTGAAAGTACACACAGAAATTAAATTTAATATAATGAAGAAGCAACCAAATCAGTGAAGAACAATAGAAGCTGAAATTTCTTTACATTTTTTTTTTTTTTTCCAATATCATTTATTAAATTTAATACTATTTATTATATAAAAATACCAAAAGGCTATAAACTATAATAGCATCCGAAGTTCTTCCAAATCTTTCCAATCGTTCCTGTGATTGATGAAACCTCTAGCTCTTGGTTGACGAATTACTAGATAAGACTCACTCTTCAATATAATATTAATTATAATTAATATTAATTAACATTTGAATGAAGATATGTCATGTAAAGTACAACTCCAGCGGGAAATTTTCAATATCAGAATGCGCCACAATTCTTAGTTTTCAATGTTTTTAGTTGGTAGTTAAAGTTGGATATTAGATGAAGGAAGTATTATAAGACTTATGGTGATAAAAATTAATATATATGTTAGAGCAGAAAACCATGCAGGATTCAAAGAGTGTCCAATATAGCCCATGCAAATGACGTTTCATTATATTTTAATTGCAGGAATTATTATTGATATTTTACTAGCCATATACAGGGTAACTTTAAAGATAGTATTTCAATTAAATGGCCCAATTTCAAAGCTATGAAGCCAGTTAAAGCACTATATTATTGTATTTTCAAAAACTTTCTATCATCAGTTATTTCTTTTTTTAATTTAATAATTCACTTCACATTGAACATTTAAAGCCATTAAATCTGATAATTAAAAAAAAAAAAAACTCACGTGACTAAATGATCTTCAAAATTATAATTTACAAAACAAAAACAAAATTAACATCAAAATTAGCATCAAAACACTCGCTTTGTCGAAACACTAGAGAATTGAGTTATTCTCACTAAAAGCAAAAGCACATGAAATTTGATACATAGACTAATAAAAAAAAATGGGGAAAACAGCATCAAAACTTTCAAGAGACGAACTTACATCATTGAAGAAAACAACTTATTTCGACAGGAAAGAATTACAACAATGGTATAAAGGTTTCTTAAGAGATTGTCCCAATGGTCAACTATCAAAACAAGAATTTGTTAAAATATATAAACAATTTTTCCCCTTTGGAGACCCAACTGATTTTAGTAATTATGTGTTTGATGTTTTTGATGAAGAAGGTAAAGGTGTTATTCAATTTAAAGAATTTATTAATGGATTAAGTATAACTAGTAGAGGTACCACTGAGGAAAAATTAGTATGGGGTTTCAATCTATATGATTTAAATAGAGATGGTAAAGTCACATATGAAGAAATGTTGATGGTGGTGACGGCCATTTATAAGATGATTGGAGTAATGGTGAAACTAGAAGAAGATGAACAAACTCCTGAAGCTAGAACGGATAAGATATTTGCATTGATGAATAAATCAACTAGTGAAGAGATCACTTTGGATGAGTTTAGAGAAACTTCAAAAGTTGATCCAAGTATAATCAATGCATTGAATTTATATGATGGGTTGGTTTAGTCTACTCGTTTAATTGATTTAATAAAAGGCATTCATATCATTAACAATCTAAATATATATATATATATCAAACTCTTTCTGCAGTCCAAATAGCCACTCTACAAGTCAATTTAATAGCTTCTGTAAGTAACATATATGGAACTGCTTTTTCAGCATCATGTTCAATAGCAGTATCCAAATGTTCCAATTCATCATCTCTAAAAGTCTTGATAGTTTTCTTGAGTTCAACTAATTCATCTGGTCTGAATTTGTTTTGTAAAACTCTTAATTGATCATTATAATGTCCACCAATTACAGTTTCCACTGCAACAGTACAAGCCATTGCTGCTTCTTTACTCAACAACGCAGTTCCAACACCTAAACCAAACGCACCAACTCTCCACAATGGAGTTAATAAAGATGGCCTCACTCTATGATTCACTTGTAAATCATTGAACGTATTATGATGATGGATTTCTTGTTCCCACATATGTTTTAAAACAGGTTTTAATTCTGGAGATTTTCTTGATAGTACAAAATATTGTCCAGCGTAGATGTAGTTTGCGCCTAATTCTCCTGCTTGATCAACACGAATTAATCTATCGAGAAACGCTCTTTGAGATCTATGTAAAGCCGGGAATTTCACATTTTCCCCATTATTTTCAGGAATTGAAGCAGGATTTTGAGCAGTGTGTTCTGCTGCTAGTCTTCTGAGTGTGGAAAATTGTGCTGGCTTAGTTGATTTGGCTATTTGAGCGAGTTTTGTGGACATTTTTGTTTGGTTGCTTTCTGCTTTTTACATATAGAAAATGAAAATATTGGATGATTTTGAAATTTAAAGGTTTTTTTTTTTTACCATACAATTGTACATATGTATTGAAATGTGTATTGAAAGAAAAGTTTTAATGAAGTTGAATATGAAAAGCAATGCAAAAATGATAGTGTTGAAAGTTAATTAGCTGCTAAAAAATCAAAGAATGTGCAGATCAACTCATTAAAAAACTGGTACTGGATTCGGTTTTTTGGAAGATTCTAAACATCTCTTCTCCATTCTCAAACGAAAGTTCCTGGCAGTCTCTTGAACTGGTGACTGGTTTGTTATCGGATTTCATCAAGTTCCTAAACTTCCCATTAAAAACGTCTTTAACACTCAACCATTGAATTTGAAAATATTTATTATCAATCAATTGAGATTTCAATTCTGCAATCCCACAAAACTTACCTGAACTGTTGACTGAAAAAAATAAGATGAATTTCCCTTGGTCGTTATAACTGCGGGTTTGATTTATAGCTTCCAATTGACGGAAAGATCTATTGAGACGGTTGTTCCCACTATCACTTGAACTCCATCGTTTGTTTAAAAAAGAGTCTTTCACGTCTTGTTCGTTGAATGACTTGATGACAAAGAACTTGGATGTTTTAGGAATGCTGATCTTCATGTTTGGTTCAAGTATTAGCTTGTAATTGTCTCTAGAAGAGTGGTGATATTTTGAACTAGTTGAATTATTGTTCAAAGAACGAGTGTTGTTTTTACCAGAGTATCCAAACTCACGATTGATTTTATTGTGTTTGGTACCATTATAACCACTATGACCACCACTACCACCCAAATACAAAGAGTAAGGATCGTTTATGCCACTCCCTCTATTATTCATATTAATATTGATATTCTCATTATTTTGATAAAACCCAACCCCCAGATTCTCATCATAGCTTGTTCTTCTTACAACTGCACCATCATAAGCATACTCTGCCAGTGTGCCACCACCAGTGCCGACAACAGCATTGAAATTGGAACGCAATAAACTCACTGTGGAATTCAATCCCAACTCATTGGATACTTTGTTCTGCAGTGCTAAATTGTCGTTTTGAACACCAGAAAACTCGGGATTTTCGCTGCAAACAAACTCATTGTATCCTTCTCTAAGCAACCCACCCAAATCGAAGTCGTCAACGTCTTGAATCATCTTTTTTCTTCCTTTTTGTTGTAAATTAAAATAAAATAAAATAAAAAATTGGTTTGTTTAAATTGCCACTCTAATAAATTTCAATCTTTATCGATAAGAAGCCAAAAAAAAAAAAAAAAAAAAAATTCCAATATCATCAAAAAAAAAAATTCGACTAAATGAACCGTTTTTTATGCTGCATTTGCTGTCTGATCTTACTGAAAACAAACTCAGCACAACATATAAACCAACAGCTTTACGAAGAATTACAAAATGCTGCAAGTTTGACCGATATTTCGTGAGTTTTATATAATTAACACAACAAATTGCTCAATATTCAACTAACAAAAATATATAACAGTTATTGTGTCACTCCATTCACACAGGTACATACACCTTTCCAATGTGATAACGATTGTGATCTATTTCCCGGTTTCAAACTGCTTTTCCAATGGTGCAATTATGATTTCTCATCAATTGATAAATACAAAGATTTCGAAACATCAGGGTACATTGCCATAAACAACGATCTACAAACCATTGTCATTGGATTAAGAGGAACACATTCTTTCAAAGATGCATTGGTTGATATATCAATTGACACAACCTCATATCCAAACAACAATTGCATCAATTGTAAAATTCATAAAGGATTTCATACAAGTTTTATAAATACTTGGAATAAAATTGATTCACAACTATTTAAAATCTTACAAAATCATTCCAATTACAAACTATTTATATTAGGACATTCATTAGGCGGTGCAATTTCCATACTAATAACTTTAAAAATAATTGAATTGAATTGGATTTCATCTCAACTCACCAAATGTATAACTTTTGGTCAACCAATTGTCGGAAATTATTGGTTTGCTCAATATACAAACTCAATGCTCTTACTAAACTCTGAAAATCCATTTCTTGATGGGAAATTGTTGCGAATAACTCATAAAAATGATCCAGTGGTTCAATTACCAAAATTTATGAATTTTTTTGTACATTCATCAAATGAAATCTTCATTAATGAAATTAATAATAATAAAATTGATCCTGAAATTAAAAATGTTATTTATTGTGATGGGAATCAAGACTTGAAATGTTCTTTTGGAGATGGGTATTATAATGAAAATGATCAACATTTGAATTATTTCAAAAAATTAGGAAGTTGTGGGTTATCCTTTCTAATCAACTGCTAACTTCTGAATCTAAACTTTGGAACATCATCATCATCATCATCACTATCATCATCTGCATATACATCTGTATGATCACGGCCATGTGACTTCGCAACAGTTGGTTGTTCATCGTCTGATTCTTCAACATAAACATATTTACTCTTTGTTTTATTATTATTATTTCTACTTGTATTTCTTTTATTTGGTCTTGTAGGCTCTTCAATGACTCTAGCCATATAATCAGGTTGTAAATCAACTTCAATAACATCTTCATCAGAATCTACAAATAATTTATCTGGTTTCTCTTTAACAACTTTAGAAAATTCATCACCAAAATTATTCTCTAATTCATTTTGCTTAAAATTTGTTTCATTAATCCCTTTTAAAAATTCTTCGTCTTTAGTAATATTAATGTCATCAGTTTTGGGATCATATTCAACTAATGGAATATACTCTCTTGAATAAATAAAACTTTTCTTTTTTAAAGTATTTGTTGATCCATTCTTAACAAATTTTTTGAAATTTTTACGTTTACTCCAATCATTATAATCGTTATTATCATAATTTTCAACTGATTTATTGTTAGAAAAATTGGTATGATTTTTCCTTAAAATTGAATCATTTATTTCCACAATGGCTAAATCTCGAAGTTGAGAAATTTCATCATCATCAGCAATAATTTCATCATCTCCAATTTTATTTGAAATCCGTTCATTTGCTGATTTTTTAGCCTGTTTAATAATTGAAAGAAATGATTCTTTGGGGGTTTTAATTTCTTCTTGATCTAAATCATTTAGTTCCGCTTTTCTCTTGATTGAATTGGGTGCTTCCTCTTCATTCTCTTTTTCTCCATTCTGTTCAACTTCTTCATTAATAATTTGTGAATCAGGAACTTGAATGATGGAAGTTTTTTCAACATCAGGAATTTCCACTGGTAAACTCTCAGATTCTTTCACATTAATTGATTGCGATTGTGATTCTTTTTTAATCTTAAATTTCCCTCCAGCAAAAAAATCAAACACACTTAACTGTTGTTGAGTATTTTCTTTATTTTTCCGTCTTCTTTTGACTCTAATATTAGTATCTGTTTCATCTATTTTTTTCAAAGGTGTATTTGATGTTCTAATTGTAAATAAAACAGCAGTATTAACATCTTTAACTGCATTAAAAATATCTTGTACTGGTATCAAATTTTTATTCAATTGTTTAGCTAGTTCATTCATTATTAATAAATTTTGATATTCAATAGAGTTGGGATCATTAACAATGGATTTTGTTGTCATTAAATTATCAAAATTATCCTGAATTTTAACAAGAACTAATTTATTAACATCAATTTTTCCAATAAATTTCAAATAATCTTCACGTTGTTTAGTGAATTCAAATTTGTAACAATTTGCACCAGCTAATTCAAGTACTGATTTTAATTTATCGTATTCATTAGATTCACCAAACACAAAATTCAATGATTGGAATATCACAGCTCTTTGAGGATTCAATTTGAATTCAGATATTTGATAATCGTTAAAATTAATTATATTTGATTCAAAATTTTGTAACAATAATTCTTTGATTTTAAACAATTGATCAATACATTCTGATGAAATAATAGGCACTTGTTTGATCATCCATAGTAGTAAAGATAAAGATAATTTATCGCTTGATGAATCATAGATATAATGCGTTATATGGGAAGAATTCGAATAATCATAATTGATATCTAATTCATTCAATTTATCAATCGAAGTGAAATGTTTGGGTATTTTCAAACAAACACGTCTTCTAATTATCCTCACATCACAAGTAACTGAAGGCGGACCCATTCTAATCTTAATCACGTCATCATCATCATCATCTCCATATTTTTTAATCACTTCACCTTTTGAATTATTTATAACTTCACCATTAATTTTAGTGATTTTGCCCTTACAAATAATTTGTACAATTGAGTTTCTAGAATAACTTTGTGACGGCACCACTTCAACAACAAGATGTGCTTTAGAAATTTTCATGTGGTTGAATTGGAAATTGCTTGATTCTTCTCTACCAAAAGAGTATTTGTTATTTGGTTTTAACCAGTTTGATCCTGTGTGTTCATTGCCTAAATCGAAGTGGGAAAAAAAAAGTTAGTTGTTAAATGCTGGTACTACTGAACAATGATTAACGGTTACCTTTTGTGTCTTTATAACTGAAGCTCAACTCCCACATTCCACACAAATTTTCGTGTTTTCAGTTTATATTTCAAGATTTTTTTAATTTTTTATTTTTTATTTCATTTTTATATGTAGTGAGAAACTTCATTAAATTTGTTTTACAGACAACAATATCAACAAAATATCTATTTGCGTATACTTTAAAAATATATAGTTCAATCTGGCCCTTATTTTTTTTTTTTCTTTTCTGTCTGTCTATTTTCCAGCTCAATTAGAAAAAATTCAAGTTCAAACCAAATGAAATTCCAGGTTTAGCACCATCTTGACTTCTAGCACTCAATGGAATTCCATATATCAAATCAAAACTAGCCTGATCGGATTTATACATCAATCCAAACCCTGAAGCAACAGCAGATTTGGTAAAAATATCACCATTGATCAAACTAGATTTCAATCCACAACTTCCAAAATAAACATCACCTGCATTTATGAAAGCATAAAGTCTTAATGGAGATTTTGATGAGCTGTTTGGTAGTTTAGTATAGCATGACAATCCTGTTTTAAAGAAAGAAGAACCACCAACGTGGTTATTGCCTTCAAGACAACCAATTGAGTTTGTATGGAAACCTTTTAAATTGTTTAAGCCTCCAAGGAAAAATTTATCACCAATGTGAGTTTGAGATTTGTTTGTTAATGGAGTATAGATAGAACCGGCTGCCAATACAAATTGTGTGGTGAAATAGTTGTTGAAATAAGATTTATTATGTTCATATTGGAATTGAGTTTTAATAAAACTATTTGATTCATTAGTTGAAGAAGTATCAACGTTATTAAAATCAGCCCATTCAACATTCAAGTCACCCAATAAACCTTTTATTGGGAATCTACCAACAAATTTTCTTGTATCAAGATGAGCATTTGAATTTAAGGAAATTTTAATATCATCACCAGCATCAATTCTAATTGAGTCTACTGCACTATTCCCAATATTAGTAACTGTTCTTTTAAAAAATTGAACACCAGTGGTAAATTTAGTAACACAAATTGATTTCTCTAAACCTAAAAAGGCACCACCAGAAACAAAATCATGAGCTGCCCATTTTTGAGAATCTAAAAATGAAACTGAAGGGTTGAAAATTGCCTTTAATGAAGTATTATTTGGAATTGGTGCTTTTAAAACAACATCCCAAATTTTCTTATTCCAAACATTTCTAATAGGATCATAATTGATGTTAACATCAACAAGTAAAGATGAAGCATTTTTAAATAAATTTGGTTCAAAATATTGACCACCAAAACCCAAATAATCTTCAGTACTTTTAGCAGAAGAAGCGTATCTCTTAACATCAAGTTGTTTCAATGAAATTTTCGCGATTGTTGGAACAGGACCATAAGCCCCAGTTAATTGTGGTTCATTTTGTAATAATAAATTCCCATCGGTATTATTAACAGTATCGATAGTAATCTTGATTTCTTCAAATAACCCAGTTTTTCTTAAGTTTCTCTCCACTTTACGCAATTCTTTGTTCAATTCTTGCACTGTAACTAGTTTCTTGTCGAGTAATTGACCAAACAGTCTTTTATAGAAATCATCGTTCAAATCACCACCAGAAACTTCTAATTTTGTGAGTTCCAACTGTTTGGAAGCTTGAGTTTTCAAGACTTCGTGTTGGTATTCTTTCAAAGTGTCGTTTTGCAAACTTCCTAGAAAACTCATCTTTTGATCTTTAGTTTTTGCAATCAACTTAATTTAATTCAGCAAGGATTGTTGCAGTTCAATTTTATATTTTATTTTCCAAAATTTTCACCAATGGAAGAGAAAATCTACAAAATAAAATTTCAATCATGATAAAATTTATTTTCTAATTTCTAATTATTGAACCAATTCCTTCTTCATGAAACTAAGATGGAAATTTTGTGAAGCGTAAATATCATTTTCCAAAGAGTCGTCATTAATTTTCCCGTTTTCATCAACTTCAACAAGCACTTTTTCACGGAATTCTTTAAATCCATACTTACTGTAATAAGGAACTAATTCATGTTCCCAAATAACTACAGCAAGTAAGTATGAGAGATTAAGTTTTATACTGATTTTTTCCACTTCTCCCATCAGTAATTTTCCTGCACCTGTGACGAAAGAAGTAAATCCTGTGATTTCATAACCTAGCTGTTGCTGCTCATCAGTCTCATCCATACAAGGTTTCATACCAATGGTACCAACAACTTGATCAATAGTATAATCTGCAAAACTGAACGATTCATCAGTAATCTCCTCCATTTCAAGATCATCACCTAACTGTTCTAAATCTTTTCTTTGTAGATGATCTTTCCCAGTGTAGATCAGCACTAGTAGAAAACATTCAGGTTTATGAAACCCTAGATCGTTAATGAACACATCAGCATTTTTAATTCTAGGGGTTTTTATAATATTGTATTTGAATCTTGGAATGTTATAACCTTTAATTAATACCTGAGTTAGGAATTCAATTAGATTTGTTTTAGCGTTTGGGTTTGAGAGAATTTCTGTGTTGAATTTGTATAATTTCAGATTGCCTTTATAATTGGTACGATCAGTGTCTTGAGTCATTCTAATTATAAGCAATATTTGCGGGTTGAGAGAAGAGTGGAAGGTTGGCAACTGAGATCTTGAATTATAGATAAAGAGATAATAATAAAAAAAAAAAAAAAAAATTAATATTTCAGATTTTGAAATTGGATGTACTGAACAGTCCTATCTTCTATGTATAAAAAGTCAAAAATTATAGAATAGTGATGGAATTGAAAAAGACGAGCAGCAGAGATATGGGAATATTAAACACAAATCAAATAAAAAAAAGTATTTTTTTCGGTTAACCAATACGCTCAGTAATGACCAAAACAAAACAATTTCCCACGCCGGGAGTCGAACCCGGGTCTGCCCGGTGAAAGCGGACCATGATAGCCGTTACACTACGTAGGATATTTAATAAAATTTTAATTCTGGGTGTTTCTTGATATATGTAGTAAATTAGTAAGCAATTTTATTATGATTAGTAATCTTAATTTATATGTTAATAATGAAGAATGAGTCTTATTTAATCTGTCAATACTTTGGTAGATGGATCATCAACTACAGAAACAATTGGATATTCTTAGAAGAGCTTCGGATGCTATTGGAATTTATAACCTATTAAAAGGTATTTTATATAATAGTATTAATACATGACATATTGGAAAAAAAAAAAAATATTAATAACTCAACTAATTCAACATGAAGAATAATATAGCACAGACTGACTAATTCACTAAAGCACAGGATTAGTTTAGTTTGTAACACTACTGGTTCTATGGAGCGGATGAGTTGGCTTTACTAATTCTAAAC
The DNA here is from genome assembly GCA_030573755.1 of Starmera amethionina. NCBI lineage: Eukaryota > Fungi > Ascomycota > Saccharomycetes > Phaffomycetales > Phaffomycetaceae > Starmera > Starmera amethionina. Next base: position 20,912 of record JAJMDW010000213.1, read on the forward strand.
CCACAATCTAATAGCTATCTATAAGCTTAATTTAATATCATCGAATTGTAATTCTCAATTTTTGTGTCAAATTATGATAGCGAAATGATTTAAATTTTGAGTAATATATAATTGATCCATTGCAAACTGTTTGGAAAATATCAAATTAACTTAAATATTGAACCAGCAATATATAAATAAAACATCTTGCTATGAATTCTCTAACCCCTTGTTGTGATTGTTGTTACAGAAATCATTGGCCTTGCGATGGAAGATCACCAAAATGTCAATCATGTTCCAATTCAGGTCAACCTACTTGTGTTTATAGCAGTTTGGTAGTACCTACCACTTACCAACAACATCTATCTGCTCCACAGCTTTATTTGGATCCATTAACTGGCAATATTTTCGAATTACATCCAGAAACTTTGATGCCTCCTTCACAATATTCAACCATTGCACCACAATATAATTATCAATCACAAGTCCCATCCCAAACTTTTGTTGAGAACCCATCATTTAATGTGCATTGCACTGCAAACCAATTAGTTTTAGCAAATAACGATCATGAATCAATTTCACCTGCTGAAACAGATATTTTTTCACTTCCTTCTTCTCCTCCAACACCTCCAAATCATGCTCCAATTTCAAACATCAAAAATCATCAATTAATTAATACTTCAACTAATGATCCATGGGTTGGGAATAAAATTGGTAATCAACATCAACAACAACAACAACAAGTTTTAAAAACTGAATTTACATCAATTAATGAAGAACTTGTGTACAATTTAAATGAAATTTTAAAAGACATTGATGAACGTCGTGCTGAACTAGAAAGTCAATTATATTTGAATTCCTCTGAACAGGGTTTGCAAACATGCTGTCCACTTGAAGTCTTAAATGATCCATATCTTGCCACTAATGAAGAATGGTTAAGTGGTGTCATTGATGAGATGAAAACTCATACAGCTAGTGCAACAAATTTTTGAAAGCTGTTTTATTATAATTGGCAAAAAATTAAGCAGCTCAATATGCAGGTTTTGTTGATTTATTGAAATCAATTTTTCAAGGTCTTTGAATGGATGCTACTAATTCTCACTTCATTTTGCAATTGTAGAGTATACTGCTTCTAGCTGTGCTATAGCTGTAATTATATTATAATTTATAACATAATTATAAATTAATTTATTACAACACGAGAAAATTGGCAGAGCTTTAATTATTGACATCTAGTTTTGTCATTAACTATTAATTGATTCACCATGCCAGAGTCCAGACTCCACCACAACAGCTAAGCACAGGCTACGTACAGCCCTTTATAATCCATACTTTAATAACAGGTACATTAACGCTTTTATATAAAAAAAAATCAAAGATTTTCAATTAATATGGGGAAAGGCCGGTAAAACCATTACGTCTGGAATTTATCAGTATTAGGAAATTATATTTAATTTGCTTTTATATCTTATAATAATCAAGCAAATTACAAGCTTATTAAACTTTATACTTATTATAATATCTACCTAAATAGTTAGCGTTATCTTGATAAATATAGAAATAAATTTAATATTCATGTCTCAAAGCAATAAAAAAACATGATTAATGAATTTATTACATGTATAATTTAAACCAAACCATTTTCCTATAATCACAATAAACTCTACTATCTTGAAAAACAAAATTCCATGATCAACATGAACAACAACCGCAATCTTAATAATTTGAATGTGAACCATGCTTTAGGAAATGGTAATGAAAATATTAACATAAATCATATACATCATAGAATTTATCAACCAGTTATGAACAACGTTAATCATTATGACAACATTGACAACCATCAACATCAAATCAACAATCATATTAATAACAACGTTCAAAATTTAGAAGCACATAATTTCTTTGAATACGTTAATAACCAACCTGAAAATGCTCAAGAACATGCCGATTTATTCAATCTCGAATTAATGAACCAAGAAATAAATCGTCGAATAATGTTGGTTAATCATCAATATTTAAGAGATACTCAATATCAACTTCAAATTGGAGTAATTGATCGCGTTAGAAATCATGTAAATTATCATCAAATTGATGAACAAATTCAAAATGTTAATCGTCTGCTACAGCTGTATAATGGTCAAGTCAATGAAGTAAATCGTCGATTGAATAATAATAATAATAATAATAATCATCTTCATCATCATCCACAAATTATAAATCGTCAATTAATAAATTTTGATCTAGGTCAACCAAACATGAATGCTAGTTTTAATGCTTTTAATTTTAGAAACAATAACATTATTCAAGCTGGTACTGGACAAAATTATGGTGCGTTTTTTCATTATGATTATTATTATAACTCCAGAAAATACATCAATCTACCATTACGTACAACCAATCATCGTCAATCATCAAGCTCAAAATGCATTAATGTTGATTTGGCTTCTAATGTTCATAGACCAATTAGTCGTTTTTCATTAACTTCTTCAGCAGATAAACAACGTCTATTAAAAACTTTATTGAAATTTTTTGTTAATACTATTCATTCAGATAAAGCAATTGAATTTCCTGTTAAAAATGGAAGACGTTTTGATGATCCAAATTATAGGCAAACTGGTGTTGCTGAGTTTTTTGAACAATTGGAAAATGGTGATTTAAATAACCAACTTTTAAAAGGTCCTTTTTTCAGAGCTTTTAGATTTGATAAACCTGTTGGTGCTGTTATTCATACAAATCAACAAGACTCAAAAACACCAAAAGTTCCAGTTTTATTGATTGGTATTCATCATACAGAATTGACCTCATATGATAATTTACTTTTCCATTATCCACCAAATCGTAAAAGTCATTTAAATAGTGTTAGTCATAGAAGATCTCCAACTTCTTTAAAATTGGCACAAAATTGTTACGAGGACTTTCATTATATTCGTAAAGGTGAAGGTGAAAATCATACCTCTCATTTAGTTTTTGAATTCAAACCATTAACAAAAAATTCAAATGATATGAATGGTCCTTTGAAAATTATTCCAAATGGGAAAGCTAAAAAAATTTTGGTTTTTGCTGTTGGTACTTTCTTACATCCAAGAAATCGTTTATTAGCTGCCCCATCTTTGATTCATAAACATTTGTATTATTCAGAGATAATTTTGGAATTACCAAATCATTTTAAAAAATTTATTTATAATAACCCTCAACTTCTCAAAGAAGAGTTAAATCAAGAGATTGACAAAAGTTTATATGAGGTAAAAATAACTGAAGATTTTGTTCAAAAATATCTGAATTCAAAAATATTGGTTAGAGAGTTATCAAATTCTACTGTTGCTCAACATGAAACTTGTTCAATTTGCTTTGAAGATTATAAAAATAATGATATCATTAGATGTTTGAGTTGTAATATTCATATTTTCCATAAAGAGTGTATTGATGAGTGGCTCCTAAGAAAAGAAAATCGTTGTCCATTATGTAAACAAAAAGGTGTGAATTATAATTATTGTAATCAATAAAATTTATTTAATATGCTAGATAAAAGAAATCATCTTATAGCACTCTAACATTTTCAAAGAAAACATTTTAATATAAATAGCTAATTGATAAAATTATAAACATTAAAATATATTCAATTAAAATTAAACAAGTAACAATGATAAAAAAATAGTAATAACTTTGATAAATAACACATTTTTTTTTTTTTTACAAAAATGGCATCCATAATGGATCACAAGCAGCCAAATGACGTGGATTAACAGCTTGTTGAATCAAATCCATAACATGCTGTGTGGTCACATTAGTAGTACTAGAAACATTCGCTATTTGTTGAATTCTTTTGACAATTAAGTCAACATTAACACGAACAATTTCTCTAAGTTGAAGCTCATCTGATGATGGTCGATGTTGTTGGGTAAACCAGGAAATAGTTTCATCACGGACAAATAATGGTAAATAAGTTTCTAACTCAGGTTCAGGTTCAGTTAATGATTTAGCAATAGTTAACATATGGACAGATAAAATACCTTCCAAACCAGCTTCACCAATTAATTTTTGGATATTTGGAGTTAATCTAAAAGGAACACTTTCAGTGTTGAAAAAAACAGGAGCTGCTCTTTGAGCCGCTGGGTCCAGGATTTGAGAATTATTATAGTACTTAACATTAGATTTACCACTAGCAATTTTAGTTGGCAACATATCAAATGTAGTAACTGCACCACTTTTTGTATTGATACTAATCTTGTGAGGATGACGACTGTTAATACTCATCATGTATGTCATAAAACAGAAGGAAGCGTATTGACTTGAAAATTGCTTTCTAAATAACCAAAAATCCTCAAAACTGGAGAAAATATTACTGAAATAATTCTTAACAACAGTATTTGGAACCAACAAAGATTGTATAGCACTAAGAATTTCAACTTTAACACTCATAATATCTGGTTTTGGCAAATGTGGATCAAATGCAGCTCTTAGTTTCTCATTGGAATACAAGAATGGTTCATCACGGTTGATCTTCTTTTTACGACAATAATCTTCATAAACTTCTTGTAAGGAAACATTGGATTCAGTGTCATTCATAATACGAATATGAGGCGACAATGGAACTGCAATTGGAAGAGTTAACTGGATGTTACGACGACGTGTCTGGACTTTTCTAGAAAGATTCTCATTGAAAATCCTGTATAATTGAAAAATTCTTTCTTCCCTTCTGCAATGACGTGCCGCTGGAAACTGAACTGCAAATGGATGTAAGCTACCATCATGACCACGGATCTTAATTCTTTTATAACCAGCATGTGAGCTTCTGACAAAATCTAATGTAGGTAAAAATCGTTCAATTTTTATAAAGTGGGTGTTATTATCCTTGTTCAATAAATACTGTCCTGGAACTTCGATATCCTCAAATTTTTGATGATGGAATTCACTCAAATGTGGACAAAGATCTTCTAAATTAACGGTTGGAAGTCTTGCATCTAGCTTTTCTTCCAAACGGTTTCTCCATTTCCTTAACTTTTTAATATAGTCTTCCAAATTTGGTTTTGATGAGATAAAATCTTTATTGAATTCAGCTCTGATATGAGTAGGTAAAACTGTTTCTGCAAATTTAGTCAAGTTGATCTCTGTATTTGGAGGTAACTTGGAGTTTTCTCTTGGATTCGGTAATCGATTTGAAAATTGAAGAGCATCATTTAAGAGAGCTGTAACTAATCTATAGGCATCTTCATCGGCAGTACATTTAAATCTCTGATTAATCTGATCAACTAATGATTCTAATGACAAAGCCAACAAAGGATAAGCCGTTTTCAAAATTCCCATGATTTCTTCAACATATTCCCAAGGCTGTCTAATTCCAGTATTCGGTTTTGAACCACTTGTTAATGTGTTTGATGCAGAGCTTGTAGCTGGTGTTGGAGCATTTGAAGCCGTAGGGTTATTCCCAGTTGATGGAGCAGGTGTTGGTGTATTGGTGTTTTGACGATTGGCAACAGCCATAGCTTGTCTTTGAATTACAGCAAAGTCTTCTTTAGTGGTTCTAAGTTGGAAGTGTAAAGCTTGGGGATAAGTTTTAGCAATACGAATCAAAACCTGACGAACCAATTTTGCTTCTTTATGAGATAATGAGGTTAACAATTGGGGGATAAATGTGATCCAATACCAGACAGGAACCTCACCTCTATAAGTTTCAAAAGCTTGTGACAACGTTCCAGTGGAATCATCCAAACTGATCAACCAAAGAATTCTGCACAATAATTTTCTTGCCTTTCCATTTTTATATAGACCAGCAGCCTGTAAATAACAACTAATAGCATTGTTCGCATAAACCATTTCATTTGGATTTTCTTTTAAACGACGATCATTGAAATGACCCCATTCAGCCCACGCTTTAGCCAAATTCAAATCAATTTGAACAGCAGTAGCAAATGCTTGGTTGGCTTCATCTTGGGCTTTCAATTTAGACAAAAACATACCTTTCAATGTGAAAAATTCAGCTTTTTGCTGAGTAGCAAAATACACCAGATTAGTATTGCTAATAACATCTAAACCAGTATTCAACTCATTCACATTTTGATAATGACATTTTGCCTGTTCTCTCAGCTTCAAAAATGCCTCTTGAATTTCAATATTTGGTAAAGTATAAATCTTTGTCAATTGATTAATACAAATATCTGGCATATTATGTTTACGAGCAACATGGGCAAATCTGTTGATAACCCAAGCAATTTCATGATAACCACGATAAGCAAAGCTGTTGGCATTTCCAGCACCATTGGCTTGTTGAAGAGCAGGAATAAATGGCATATAAACCTTGTTGATAACACCAAAAGCATGTTGACGCCATGTGATCAAATCATTCCAAATACTGATATCATCCCAAATATTTGGTAAACGTTCTCTCCAAGCTTGTAAAACTCTCTTTAATTCTTGTGATTTATTATCAATATTTTGAGCATTGGTAACCAGCAAACTTCCATAGACTTGACTTGCCTCCATGAACTCAACATACTGTTGGAACGTGTGTAACAATGGAATATGTGCGTTTGTAAATCTCTTTGGTAATCCGTGCCATTTGTGTAAAGCTAGTTGAATACCTTCATCACATAATTTGGAAAGATCTTGAAGTGTTTCTTTTTGCTGTGAATAACCCTGTAAACATAAAAATGTTTCAAAAGTTTGACGACGTGGAGTAGGAACATCCATAACAGTCTTAACCGATTGCTCTAATGGTTCTCTATCAGCAGTCCAATCAGCAACTCTCCAACCACATTCTAACAATAGGTCAGTGAAACCTTCATGTTTAGCAAGCTCGGTTAAGATATCCCAATGTTGAAGTTTTTCAGCACATAAAATCCAATTATCTTCCCACAAAGAATATTCCGATTCACTGTATGGCATTGCACCAGAACGTGCTTTTATTTGAGCAGATTCATACATTTGTAGTGCTTTATCCCATAAACCAATTTGTTCAAAAGAAAGAGCAGAACTAGTTTCTGTATATTTAGCTCTTCTCCTCCATTGACCATAAAACATGTCTTCTTCTTGAAGAGTAGCATAAACTTCAATCAAAGCATCCTGGTTAGTTTCACGAACAACATTGTTCTCTACCAAAGGTTGTTCTTCAATTTCTTCTAAATTTTGTAAAGCTGGATACCAAGCATCAAAACTATAACCTAGGTATTTAACTAAATGTGGTGGCAACTGAAGGTTAGGACATTTACCAATACCCTCTAATATCGTTTGAATAACATTTGGGCGGGCTTCAGCTTGACGAGTATGATAGTCTTTAGAAAGCAAAGCAACCAAAACTTCCCTAAAACCAGCTTTTTCACGGCGTGAAATAGTTGAGTAAGCAACAGGGAAAATATTAACCCATGCAGAATGAACAGCCATAGGACTTTTGTAAAACAAATCGACCAACGGAGTAATGATATCTGAGGATTTGATACTGTTTAAGCTTTCCAAAAACACTTCTTGTCTATCTAGTAAGTCTTGAACACCATCAATCGGTTCAGCATTTTCTTCTTTATCAACATAGCTGATATGATTCAAAGAGGCGAATTGATAACTTCCCACTAACTTCAAAGGATGTTCACCTTTAATAGAGCCATATAACAATTGCAGAGCTTGGTTCAGCCAATTATAATCAGCCAAATATTCCCAGTTCTGTTCCTTGATAATGTAATACAACCTGGTGTTGATGTCTTTTTCAATACTTTCGTTCAAAATTGTCATCAAACGACCACGAATTGATTCATCAAATAATCTTGTACCCACTAGGAATGGTTGCTCCATTCTAATAGTCAACTCTGAACAAGCTAAAGATTTATCTTCAAAAATATCAACAATGATTCTATAAAACTCCCTGGACAATGTTAATTCACCTCTAAATTCAAGAACCAACATTTTAACCAAAATTGCAGCCTTTTCTTTGATTGTTGGAAATAGATCAGTGGTTGAAAACACCCAACCACGAACAATACCAATTATTTGTTTTAATAAGTTAATATCTAATGATCTATCGAGCAACTGAGCCAACAGTGATAAGAAAATACGTCTGTGATCACCCAGAGTTGAGATTCTCATCGAACAAATGAACAGTATTTTCTCTAATAATTTAGTTGTCATTTTAGCTTCAAACTCAACTTGGGGCGTGGAGTTATCAGTTTGTGCAATGGAAATATGATCTTTGCAAATTTTGGCAAAAGTTCTGATAAGACTTTGAACCAGGTTATCTAACGTTTTTGGATAATAGTCAGACAATGTCCAAGCCAAAGTAACACCAGCAGCAACAGAGTTGGTATTTTGCAAATCTTCAGCAACAATAGTTGCCAACAAAGTCAAAAAGTTACGAATATCTTCAGATTGTTCTCTATCTTCTGAAACTTTGATAATAGCTTTCAAAATAATTCTTAAAACCTTTTGCAAACCTTCTTGGACATCATGGTTATCAGAATGCAAACACTTATCCAACAGAGTTTGAATGAAGCTAATATTATCAACAATCCATTCAGGAGTTTTACCCTTTAAAGCAATGGCTAATACATCTAAAGCATTTAGACAGAATCCTAGAATATTTGGAGTTGACAGATCAGCTTGGATCAAAAATTTCTCAAAAAATGCAAGTTTGACAGTAACCTCTGACCAGTAACCCTCACTCAATAATTTATTCAAAATAAAAAGAGCTTTTTGACCAAGCTCTGTTTCTGAAGCTCTTTGGGAACTGATACAAATAAATCTAATCAAAAACGTCACACATGCTTCTCTTTGGTTAAATGGAACGGAATAATTTTTAGAAGTGGTTATATCACCGCTTTCATTTAATTTATCAAAAGATCTAGCACCATCATCAACAGAAGTTGATTCTGTTGAGTCAATCATATCTTGGTCTGAATTCTTAGATTCATCTTGAGCTTTGATTTCCCAATCTAGAATCAATTCGGCTAATTCAATGGCTAACAATTGGTTTTCCGCCGATGGATTTTGTATGCTAGTCAATTTACCCATATAAGTTATAATGTTAGGGATGAAATGGTCCCTTGCAGTATAGAAAATATCAGCATGGTGAATTAAAAATTGATAAACGGTTAGATTTTGAACAGTGTTATTTTCTGACAGAACACGTCTAACCCATTTAATCCATTCAGTAGCTGATCCACCTTGACCCATACGTAGTGGCATAACAGGAGCCAATAAGTCTAAAGCTTGCCTAACCAAATATCTCACATCAGTTGAATGTGTGCGTAATAAAGCAACAAAAACTTGTGTAACAATTTTAACTGGAGTATCATAAGCTGAGATAAAGTAAGAAGTAACCACATAAGCTGCCTGTTTAGTTATAGTGTCATCCAGTTTAATAAAGTTCCAACTAAATTTAATAACATCTTTACGTAAATCAGCTGTTAACTGAGGTGCATACTTTATCAATAATGCTGAAACTTGCAACAACTCAAATCTCAATCTATCGATTGAACCAGCAACATGTTTTGTGATCATTTCATCTGAAGCTCTCCAAATTTTGTTATGAACCAGATCTAACCAAACTGGCGATTTGGTAGAACCGGATTTATTAACCAAACCATCCAAATTGCCATTCTTTTCACCTTCAGCCACAACAATTGCATCAAAAATCTTTCTAAGAATAAACAAACGTGAATTTAAAGATTTGTTTTCAGTGGAGAAATTGATAGATTTTGCCATGTATGCTTGACGTAGATCACTATTTTCAGATTTAACAATCTTTTCAAAAATAAAGTCTTCTAAATGAGGTGAAACATTTATATTCAACGAACATAATAAATCAATGAATCCAAAAGTGGTATCAATATCACCTGTATTGCAACCAAGGAATAAAACAAACAACAACTGCAAGTTTTCAATGGCTTGTTTGAGACAGAAATGAATTGGTGAGGTTAATGCAGCTGATTGTTGAACACTAATAATTTCTTTAGTATTAGAAGAGACATCCATCAATAATTGTTTTTGTGACACCAACCAATCTGGATCATTTTTGGATAAAGCTAAAAGCAAATCAATAAAGTTTGCAAATTTAATACTCTTATTAATAGGATTAGTTTCTTGAGAAAAGCTAGTATAAAATGCAGAAATATTCTCTTTGATATGATTCTTCAAAGCAACACAACTTTCTAAACCAACAAAATAAGCTAACTTAGTACCTAATTGTCTACTTTCAAATCTTTCTAAGAAATATTGATAAGATTCTGGTGGGAAACGATTCAAAAATTTAGCAATTGGAGCACGAAATGGAGAGCCTTGTTTACGACGTAAATTCTCCTCCAGATATTGCAAAGTTCTCATTATTTCCTCCAAGAAAGTATGAGCTCGTGGTGGTAAAAGATGAAAAATATTTAAAATGGCAACAAGAATTTTAACCACTTTATTATTATCCAATTCTTCAGCAATGATTGCATTCAAAGCAGCAGGCTGAGCCCAAGCTTTCAAATGATCCAATAATTTTCTACCAATTTCAACTTTGAAGTAAGTAATCAGTAACTCAAGCAGACGAGCAAGTGCCTCTAAACCAGAAACAGTGAGCTTTTTATAGTCAGATAAATTCATCAACATTGGACGTAAACCATTTTGTAGCAATTCCTTTGGTAATTTGGCGTTTTGAGATAAAACTTGCTGTAAACCTTTATGAGAAGCATCAATGATCTGAGTAGATTTTGCACATAAAGTTTTGAAAAAAACAGCCAGAATTCTTATTCTGGTATGACCTTGTTGACTTGAAATAAATTCAGGTTTGGTTAAAGCCAAAGATAACAACTCAATACAAACAACTCTTAATTTAATCAATTGTTCTGAAGTACGATGTTCTGACACTTTATGAGCACTTGTTAAAGATTCATCATCAGCATCAACTAGAGTAAGTGCTTCCATTAGTAATCTGTTCAATTCTTCATTGAAAGTTAGAAATGTATCCTCCAAACCTAAACAGAAAGTTATTGCATCAATATTACCAATTTGCATTGGAAATGGTAAAGCTCTCAATGGTTTGCCAAAGATTGGAGTCAACAAAATACTTTGTGATTTTGAAATCATTTTAGCGACTGGAACTCCAACAGTTTTAGCCAATGAAATCAATGATTGCTGAGCAGTTTCTCTCACAATTTGATTGGCATTACTTAGATCATAAACAAGAGCACCAACAATTGAGTTTAAAGGTTTTTCTGAAAGATCAGCTTCAGTAACACCTTCGTTCAGACCAACCAAAAGATCTAAGATTAACACTTTGGCATTATCACAAACTTCATGTGGAGCTTCTGGATTTGTGTCTTTCAAAATATAGAACATTGAATGGATAACTTCAAATTGACGCCATTTGAACCATTTGATTGGAATTCCAAGATCATTCAACATAGTTTTCAACCCTAAAGTACTTGCCAATTTGTAATAGTAAACCTCATTATAACTCGAATGGAGGAAATCATTGAACAAAGCACGTAACATTGGGAATTCCAAAGCTTTCTCTTCAGAACCAAATAAAGTAACAGCAGTTTTGAAAACAACTTTAATAGCTTCAATACCAGCTTCTCTAACCTCATACATATAAGAACTTAATGCATAGGTAATGGCTTCAAATAAAATTCGTTCACCAATAACAACTGCACCTTCTTTATCATCAACCAAGAATGAACGTTTATCTTTAAGTTTTTCAGTCAGAGCAGTACCCGCATTTACAATTGTCAAATGCTCAGTGATACTTTCGACCAATTTTGTAGCCTCGACCTTTGTTTCTTCAATTGAAATAGCATAAAAAATAGATTTGAATAAACGTAAAGTTAATTCTTGCTCACGGGCTAATTTTGTTTTATCTTTGAATTGACTTGACTCTAACACTGGATTCAAAGTAGTTTCCTCAGATGTAATTAATTTAACAACTTTAGATAGAGTAGAAGCATAATTTTGGGGAATTTCACGCGATGGAATGAATAATAAAAATATTTTGGACAAATAATTATAAGCACTAACTCTGTAATGAGTGTCTGCACCCATATCCTCCAATACATCTAAAGCCGATTGCAAAGCAGGAGTGATTGATAGTGGTGTTTCATCAGGAATACCTTCAATCAAAAAGTTTGCATTAATTTCTTGGTTCAAACTTGAAATAACATTTAAATCTTGATGAGGTTTAACAAAACGACGATTTCTACCACCTAATTTACCCAAAATTCTGAAAGTTGTGTGACTATGTTGATGATGATAAGGCATAGGTTTCAGATGTCTCCAAAGTGCCTCCATAATATCCTCAATGACTGGCTCAATAATCGGATCAAAATATTCAGCAGTTAAATTATCAACACACAGTTCCAAAGTTCTTAAACCTTGACTAACCAACTCTTGAGAACTATTCAAAGCTAAAACCAAAGGTCTCATTAGATAATTAAGATGCGGAACCAAAACACTCAGTCTAACAGGAACTGTTAAACAAAGTTCAACATAAATATCACGCTCTTGTTGACGACGAGCGTTTAAAATCATTCGGTTCAAAGATTCAAGTAAAACTTGTAACAATGGCATAATTTCCTTGTACAGGTTTTCAAATCTACCACCTCCAATACTTCTAAACAGAGTTCTAATAAGATTGAAATAAGTTATTGGTTCTTTTGAGGTAGTAGTTAATTCCAAAGAGTTCAAAATTAATTGATTCAAATGAGGTAAAATCACTCTTTCATTCAAAGTTGGAAACAGATTAACACTCATAAAACATAACTTAAATAGACGATTCAAAATATTGGATTTTATGATATCAGAGCCACCTAATTCAGGTAATTTATTTTTTAAGAAGGAAATCAAAATTCCTGAAAAATTTGGTGAAGTGTTTTCATTTGCAAGGAAGTATTGAGGAATATGTAAAAGTGAAGAATCGGTCAACATGGTATCATAAAGGAAACCAATTTCTCCTTGAACAATTTCATTGAAAGTTGCAGCATCAATATGCATAAATATAATTGCAAAACTTTCCATCAACTCTTTTTCTTCTTTAGAAGAGGCAATTGGTAGAGATACAACATTTAAATCGTATTTTGGTCTGTCTCTAATGATTTGTTGATATTGAGTTGTAACAGAAATTGAAAAAAATCTAAGACCAGAAATACATTCACGAAATAATTGTCTCAAGATTGTAACCTCTTCATATGAAAAAACTCTACCAAAATCATTCCATTTGGTATCTTGAGCTTCAGTTTGATTTGGAGGAGGTGGAGGATTAAAATTTTTCAATCCAAAACTAATAGTTTTCAAAAATTGAAGTAAAGTACGGAAAAGAAAACGAGCATCTTTCAAGGGATCTGAAGAATGGGGTGGAGTAATGATAATTGGAACTTTTTTTGGAATATCAAAACTATCAACATCTTCATGAGATTTTTCAGAGTCAACTTCAGGTTTACTATCCTTATCATCCGTCATTTCAACATCACCTTCAACATCTTTTGATAGTGGTTTGAAATCCTCCAGTTTAATCTTCTTTTCGTCATCTAACAGATTTTTGATTGAATTAACATATTTTGCCATTTCACCTTCTTCAAATTCAGTGGAATCCTTTGCGTATAACTCTTTTTGAGTTTTCTCTTTCTCTAATCGTTTAGCGTCAATTTTTTCATGATGTTTCATAATGTTGGGATATTGTCTATTCAAAGACTGGAATCTTTTGGTAAATGCATCAATTATGAGCATGTATAAATGTCTCCCTTCTTCTTTAGATTTCAAACGCATAATTCTTTCGACTAAGTTCAACAATAATTTTGCACTCATAATTTGAACAGTTAAAGCCAAAGAACTATCCTGTAAATGATTACAATACATTGTAACAGTTTTCAAAATCTTATCAGTTGACATTTCATTTCTAACATTATGAACAAAGTCAGCAACAATACTATAAGCTAAAGGACGCAAAGTTTCATAAGAAGTTAAACCGTCACCAATCAAAACCTGTTCATCAAACAACAAATCGAGTTTTGAAACAAACAATGATCTATATGGAGTTGTTAAAATGTGACGGAAAGCATGTAACAATTCTTTTCTTGCAGCAGATAATTCACTTGGACAATCCTGCAACAATCTCATAATTAAATCAGGCACTTGATCAGTATGGTTCATTAATAAAGTTTGTGCATAACCACGAATAAAAACATAAGCAATAAAAGATGCTGCTTTAACTTGAGCCAAAACAAAATCACCATAAGCAGCACGATTCTTTATAGCTGGAGTAACCGAAGTTAACCTTTTACCGTTTTCTGCGGCAATCTTACGAGCTTCAGCCTGCTGAGGAGCCTCTAGTTGTAAAAGTTGAATGGCATATGGAGTAAACTCTGGTAAAGAAGTTTGAACCAATTCTTTATATGAAGAAGTCAGAGTAACCATAATAATTGGACATTCAGAAATAGTTTTAAAAGAATGCATTGCTTGTAAAAGTTGTTTTGGTTGAGAGTCTTCTGGACCTAACATTGGTGATCCGGGCCGTGGAGAAGGCTGATCATGTTGAGAATTTGATATATTGTTATTGTTGTTATCATTCAATGGGTTAAAGGTATCTTTAACTAATTGATCCATGTTTCTATACATTTCAATGATCAATTGAATGAATGGCTCAGCTTTATCAACCAGTAGAGTTTTATACGTTTTAAATAAACTTGTCAGAATCTTTAAACATAAAACACCATTCTCTTCATTATCAACTCTTAATATTTGTAGTAAATTATCATTAATTTCAATAACGTGTTTTTGGAACGTTTCATTCATAGTAGAGCGATGTAAAAGATCTAAGACCGAGTTTCTAAGCTTATGCTCTTGAGACTGACTTGAGAAGTTCACTGGAACAGTGTTCAATAAGTCCATATAAATTGGAATCAACTCAGACAAATAATGCTCGTAGTCTGCAGCACCAGTGAAAGAATCAATCATGTCAGCCAATTCCGACAACACAGAATGCTTAGTCTTCAAGTCGGTGCTGTCCTTCAACCTTGCGACAAAGGTGTCAATCTGAGTGATGAACGACATTTTACTTCCAGTAATAACTCAGTGCTTCTGTGTCTGTATGAGGTAGCTGTTTGTCTGTTCTTGTGGTTGTTGCGTCAGTGCTCTAGCAGTTTCTTGTATCTACCGCTTTGTGGATAACCCTAGAAAGTGTTGTTTACAACTTTTTTATATTGAATATTAAATCAAAACTTGAAAACGAACTTTGTAAACAACTTTTTTTTTTTTCGCTGGGGAATTCAATCGAGGAAAAAAAACCAAGTACACGTGACATTCACGTGATAACTACATTAAAGACTGTACATACATATAGCAAGTATATTCAAGTTGCAAATAATTTTATAGACAGAAGTAGTAATGAATTAATTGTAGCAGTACTTGGAATAGCACGAGTGACAAAATTGCGGTATTTCCTGTTTTTCTGGGATATCCATAGCATACAAAGTGCGTTCTCTACGGTCAAATTCACGTTTGACAAGAATACAACCAACACATTTGGTATAATCTGGATCCAGGGTAGAGTTAGCGTAGGTCATCACGTTATAACTATTTTGTATGATTCCCTGTACCTCTTCTTGTGAATATTTAAGCTTGAAAGTGGACGTATTTGACAGATAACTGTAATAGCTATTGGCAAAATAGCCAACTATTGGTGGTAAGAACTCATCAGGTTTCTGTGTATTGGAGACATTATGGTTTCTCACTGTATAATTCTCTAAATGACAACCAAAAAATATAGGTTTCTCAGTTAAATTTTGGCCCATAAATACATCAACTGTGGGAATCTTGGGGAAAGTATCAATTTCAATTATTAAACCATCATTAGTGGAAATCAACGAACCAGGATGATTTGAGTTGTTATAACGCATTGCTGTGTTCTCTAAAATAGCACCATTAGGCCATCCGTCTTTATCAGCAGTAGAATCTAATGCCAATATAACATCAACTCGACGTTGTTTTTGAAGAAATGGATGGAATGGGATATTTTGGCCATCTTCACCACCATCAACCATATAAAGTTGTGCAGAATCATATACCTCTGAATTATCAGCACCATAACGATAAAATGGATTTGGTGAATAAATTGCATAATCTGGATGTTTCTTAGGATCCATATCATTTTGATGAGAAGTTAACCCAAATAAATTTAAAACAGCTTTAATAGCATGATATTTGTCCCTAGAAGATGATGAAGCCATTTGCCAAATATAAATGAAAACATTATTGAACAACGAAGAAGAAGTACCTGTTATAAAACCAACGTTATCATAATTGTTAAAACATATAGCTTTACCTGAAATATGGAAACTTGGTATACCATTGAAAAAATGTGAACCTAAATACTTCAAATTGGCAAACATTTTTAAATCCCATGATCCAAATTCAAAAGGTGTAAATTCGAAAATTGTAGAATTTATGCTATCTTTACCAACACCAGGATTTCTTGAATTTGATAAAATAATTGGGAAAGGTTGTTCAAAACTTTTAAAAGATGGTAAAGAAATAACATCTGAAAATTTCTTTGTTGTTGATCTTGAACTTTTAGGGAAAATCTTTCTTGATAATGCTCTACCCCAATAATCGGTAAAAGAGATTTGAAATCCTGCTAATTTTTTACCTCGAACTTCAACATGTAAATTTTTATAAAAATCAAACAGTTTTTTAATCATTTTCAATGAAAATTCATTAGAAGAAAATTCAAACTTATCCAAGATGGATTTTGAGTTTGAATGCTCATTAATATTTTTTTTCTTAAAAATGTCTTTGAAAAAAGTTTTGAAATTTTCATACCAATCTTCCATAGTTTGAGGTTTGGTGATTAGATCTCTTTTAATCAAAGTTTTTTCTTCAACTTCATCTTTTTCATATTGATCAAACCAATTTCCATTCACTTGAAACTCATTAAACTCTCTTTTCCTCACGGTACTTTTCAATTTAGCATAGAAATCATCATCTTCATCATCACGAAATTCTTCACCTAACACTTGAACATCTTGTCTTGAAACCCCAACTTGTTTCAAATCCAGAACCCCTTCTAACAATGGTTCAGAAATATCCCATTCTTTTTTCAACAACAGAATTGGACTAAAATCACTCAATACAGTAGACATCAAGATCCATGAACCTCCACTAATTGAGCTGATATAAGAAGTTGATTGTAATAATCCACCTAAATGACCATTTTTTGTACTATTTAATGATCGATCATCAAACGCAGCCAAGGCACCTGCACCATTCAAGAAAGATCTATATCCACCACCAGAAAATGCAATTGCAATATTGACTGGTTTCAAACTAGACAAAAAGAATTTTTTTGTATCAAATCCATCAATATTCAATCTGGTTAAGAATTTGTATAGGTGAATTTGAGTCCGTTCTTGTCTTTTAACAATATAATCGTGTTCCTTTTCGTTCAATGTATAACCATCTCTAACAAAAGTCATATTTGAAGGACATATGACTGGATAAGGTGCATAATTGTGTTTATTTTCATGAGCTAAACAAAAAACAATAAAGAAAAACAACCGTATTAGATGATCCAAAATCATTTCTCTAAAAATTGAACTCTTTATGCTAAACTTTTCAAAACCAAACTAACAAAAAAAAAACCTTTAAAATCTATATCAATTCTACTATAAATCACAAAACCATTTTTTTTTTTAAAAAAATATTTACGTCATTATAACTCTTCTTCAGCTTCGGAAACAGTCACAGACAATGACTTAATGACATCTGGAGCAATACTTTTCACCAACTCCAAAGATTTCAAAATCAATTGGGGTTTTATACTAGTTGTATTATTCTCATTTAATTTGATGTTTTCAATTGGTGAGATTGGTTTATTATCCAACCAACCAATAATCAAACCATTATCAGAAACTTCCATTTCTTGAATGTTTGGGTCTAAGATATAGTTGTTACCAACAATAGCAACAGTGAAAACAACTGGGATATTAACATCAAGTTTACTCAAATCTAATTCATGGAAAGTTGGTAATTCTTCAATATCTTTATCATTAACATTAGAAACCAATTTTGGTAAGTAAGTTGTTGATAAAGCTAAGTAGGAGGCAAATGAGATTAGTGTCAAAGGATGTGAAAAATTTGCAGTGACTAAAGCATCAACGGTTAATTGATAAGTGAATTTCGAAGTCAAACTTAAAGCATCTGGTGAAATATGTTTTGAGTATAAAGATTGTAAAGTTGAAGACAAGTTGGAAATAAAAACAGAATCATCTCTTTCACCAGCAACTTCCACATCCACGTCAACTAAAGAGTCAACATTGGTTTTCTCAACAACTTTGGCCTTAACACTAACAATACATTCAGAACCATCACTAAGTGAAACTTTAGCAGATCCATTGGAGTTTTGAAGAAACCCAATTTGTGCTTCAATAGGTCTGAACTGCTTGTTGGTTCTCCCGTCCGGCCTTATTGGTGGAGTAGATTTCAGTGAATCGTATAAATAGGATCTTTCGGTGACAGACAATATCATTCCGATGGGGTTCAAGTAGTTAACAGTTTTGTAGGGTTTTAAAAATATTTTTTTTTTATTGTTTTTTTTTTTTATTCACCTGCACGATCACTCACTATGAAAGAAATTACAGTAAGAAAAAATTATATCTACATAGTTAAAATTCACGAATTGATGATTGGAAAACTAACATTGATTGATGGCATTAAACCTAGTGAAACCATTGCTCAGAGTACTGCCTGATCTTGTAGTAAACAAACAACTGGCCAAAAATAACAAAATTTGAAATCACAATACCCAGAATTAATAACTTGTTGTACACCGACTCATTTAAATTTCGTAGCTCGTGTTCTCTTTTGATGAGAAAATTCAACCTTTTACTCATTGAAGAAACCTCTGGCTCAATTGTGTTTTGTAAAGTGACGTAAGTGGTATGTACCAATTCCCGTGTAACTTTCAGCTCATTATAATCATGCTTAGGTTTGGAGCCAAAAAAATCAATGTTGAACTTGACATGTCGTACCACACCATTTTCTTTTTTCCACCACGATGCATCTCTTCTCAAGTTTATAAGACATATATCAGCAACAGTTTTTTTGAAAGGTTTAAATACAACTTGGAACTTTCCATCTTTAATGTCCTGTTTTTCTCTAATCAAATTTCCATCTTGATCTTCTATCAACAAGTTCAAATACTGATTGGACACATATTCACCACAGTCAAAGTCAATAACTATAAGCTCCTTCAGAAGAAATGTATATCTCAAACAATCATATTGTGGCCTGAATGATTCATCTTTTTTCAAATCTTTCATTCGTATTGGTAGAGCATCAAATTCAAGAAACATAGACACCACCAAAAACGGGAACAGCAACAAACATGAGGCGTATAAAAGCATTGAGCCCAGATGATTACTGTTTTGCAACTATATCTGGCCAGTTGAGTGAATGGAGTTTGTATAATGATAAATTTGTAAAGCAATCAAGTGTAATGACACAAAAACCCTCCCAAAAAAAAATTGTTTTACATCATCAACTCTATTTCTAGCCAGCAAATGATAGCTGTTAAGCTGGTCTATAACAGGATAGAGTTTGGAGCATTGACATCTCTAGAGGTGTTGTCTGTATCGACAATGTGTGTGGTGGTAAGGTTCTCAACATCAGTTTTTCTAGGAGATAAAGCTTCCTCAGGATCATTGCCTTCACCAGGTTCCACACCAGTGAATTTCTTCTCTAATGGCAAGCCTCTAGCAGCAAGCTCTTTTTCCAACAATGCAACTCTACTTTCCTGGTTTCTAGCAACAATCTTGTTTTCATTAATTATATCATTGAATAAGTCTTCATCTTCAGCAGTAACCGCTTCAAACTCATCCTCAGACTCACCATCAGACGCATCAATATGCTCTTTATTAATCAACTTGTATAATTTCTCATTACTTTTGGTCAATTTCACCAACTTGAGTGCCAACTCGTCTTTCAACTGGTACAATTGGTCATCAGTGATGTCTTTTAAGGTGACTTCAAAATCCTGCAATTTGACTGGTCTTTGAAGCGACATTTTTCCTTGGATATTCTTTATGATGCTATACTGTGCTTTCAATCAATCAACTAGTCAATTCACTTTGTTGTTGTATGTAGTAGAAACTCAAGTTTGCTATGTACTACATATTTTTTTTTAAGAAAAAAAAAAGTTTGTTGTTATATAAGAACTTAATGAACGACCTGGATTTTTAAAGAAAGTGAAGCTGAGAATGACTTTTTTGGATGATTGGGCAGCCAATCCAACCGACGTGACTGTGATAAATGAAAAGATTCAAGAACTCGAGGCAAAACGTAATGCATTGCACTCTTCACTTGACAAATCTAACAAAAAAGAAACATCAAATAATAATGAAGATGTAGAGGTGATTTCCAACAAATTACAAGCTGCTTTGGACCAAGACGATATTGCCCTAGTGGATGAATTGATTGAGCAGTATGGAGACTTGCCAATTTTCAATCGTTTCAAATCCTTACTTTTGAAACGTGAACAGATGTTGATTGATCAAGAAGAACAAGAGAAGAATGACAAATTGTTAAAGACCATTGATTCGATTGAATTTTTTGATTGTAAAGAGATACAGGAGATTAGAGATCAGATTACTCGTGGAAGTTACTTAGAAGAAAAATTTGATGCAAAATTACGATACTTACAGCCTTTATTATTAGAAAGATTCAAAGAATCGTTGGCCAGTTCTAAATGGATTAATTCTGCAGTTCCAAGCTTAGAATTGAGAGAAACATTCACGGACTTGGTCAATTTACAATCATTGATGTTTCAACAACCAAGCTACCCAGATTCTTTATGGGCGTTCAAGCAGATTTCAGAAGTTTTTAAAATCAGTTTTGATTATCATTTCAATTCTCAAAGAGATACAAATAGTGTTGATAAACCAGAATTGTTTTTTGAATACACAACCAAATACTTAGCAAATCATTTGCTCAAAATAAATAAATTTTTTAATCTAGAAACAACAAATTATAACAGATCAAAATTTGCTTATAATGAATACATTACATCAGTTTTACCAAGTATTAGAGACAAAATTGAACAATCATTATCCATTATCAAACAAGATTTAGAAACAAATGATGAATCAAAACATTTGTTAATCCATTTAATTCGGGAAACCATAAAATTTGATAGATATTTAGTTTATGAATTCTACTACAATCCATTTAACGATGAATTCACTATTACATGGCCCGGATTATTTGATTTTTTTGAATACAACGAACTCAACATATGGCTATCGCTAGAAGTAAAATTGAACATCACAAATGCAGATTCAATTTTCAATTCACCAACTGTTTTTAACATTGACTATACTTCAGTTGATGCAACAGAATTAAAACCAACAATTTCCGCAGTTAAATTAAAATATCTATTTGAAAATATAACTAAAAATTTTGAGATTTTTTTTGAACCAATCTATGAATCAAACAAACATTTACAGAAATTCAAATTGAATTTTTTTGCTAGAATTTATTTAAGATTTTTAGAGTCCTACTTACAAAGATTGGATGATGGTTATGACGCCTTTAATGAATTATTCAAAAAAACTAAAAGTTTACTACCGGGTGCAAAACATGTTGATATTGATATTACTGGGGTTAATGGACTAGAAAGAATTTTGAGAATTTATTGTTCTTGTAAATTTACAATGGATTTTTTGAATTGTTATGATCAAGACATCATTTTCAATAAACTGAACATTTTATATAACGAGGTGTCTAATCTCAAAGCTTCATCATTATTTAGCTCAACAATTAAAGCTTATAATTTGTCAACAGATAAGTCATTCAATTTAATTCATTCTTTTTTCAATAGAATTATTCAAGAATTGTTGCGCAACTACGATAATTTAAATACTTGGAACATTACAGAGCAAGAAAATGAAAACTTTGTAATTTCTGCTGAATTATCAAATTTAATTTCAGTATTAAATGAAATGATTGGGTTTATTACAAGAGTATTACCAGAAAATGATATCATCTTAGTTAAAAACAACATTTCCAGTTCATTGACCAAACATTTCTTGAATAACATCATTAAAGCAAATAATTTCAGCAAAAAAGGTATTAAACAATTAGAAATCGATTATTTGACCATTTTAGATAGATTGTTATTACCTAAAAACTTTCCAAACTATTTTAAAATTATTGAATGTTTCCAAGTTATGAATTTAACAAATGATCAAATTCAAGATTTTGGTTCATATCAAACAATTTCACAGTTTGCTAAATCTTCTGATTTTGCAAGATTGAGAGAAGCTTTCCAATTGAAATATTTAAGTGATGGTGATTTAATGGATGTTTTACTACGCTTGAAATCAAATTAATAGAATATAAATAATTAAATAAATACTAAAGTGAAATTTAGTTAGTTACATGAAATAGCCATTTTGAGTATAGCTTTCTTCAATTTGTCTTATCTCTTTTTCAATCTCTTGCTCTTCAACACTTAAATCATTAGTATTAGTTCCAACATTCCAATTCTTCAATTTCTCCAAAACTTCACTAAAATTTGAAATCATTCCTGTTGGACCGACATCAAACAAACTTTCTTTATACTGACTATTAACCCATTTATCATCATATTCCATTTTCATCTCTGTCTCATTATCACAGGCTAGCTCATGATTGTTTGTGTCCACATCAACAACATCAACATTTTCATTCATATCATAATCATCAATAAAATGTGTTAATAAATGATCAACAACTTTCCAACCATATGCATTAGCAAATCTTCTTCTAACAAAGATGTTATTATGGGCATCTGGTTGTAATTTAACCAAAACTTTCCTCCATCTCAATCCTTGATGCCATTCACGAGCAATTTCTTCTTCAAGTTCTTCAAATTTGGCTATTGGATCAAAATTTTGTATAAATGTTCGCTGTTTTGGTTTGTAAGGTGGTATGTTTTCTGGAGTGTATATTTTATCATGTATGATAACATCCTCTCTTGAATTTGGATCAGTTAGATATTTGATTGGTGGTAACGGTGGGATTAGAACAGAAGCAGCAGATTCAACAATAGAAGATTTGGGGAATATTGAGAAATCGTATTCCTCATCTTTCTCTAAGTTCTGTTGGGAGTTTGAAGTTTGAAACCTGTTGTATTGAGATTGAATGTTTGGACCCAATAAACTAATAGCTTTTTGAAAAGGATTCACAATTGTTTGTGTCATTTTAGAAATCATATCATCATTAGCCTTTGGTAAATCATTGACCAGATAGTTTGGTATTTTATCAGTTTGATTGTTGCTCTGAGCTGTTTCATCAACGATATTCTTATTTATTTTTGATAAAGCTTTCCAATCCATATATAACAATGCAGATGAATATAATGGAACAATACCATCATTAATGGCGTTAGCATATACAGTTCTGTTTTTGAATTTTTTCAAGATTCTATGAGTTGGACCAGTAGGTAGTAATTTTAGCAAAGGTTCTTCACCTTCAATACCTTCCAACCCTAGATCTTGTCCAGTTCTACCAACTATACCAGCGGCCAAAGCTAGTTTTACATATGCTGGATTATCAGTAACAATACCTAGCAACGGGGATGCCAACGTGATAAAATTAATGGGCTGGATTTTTTGAAAGAACCATGGATAGTTTACTTCAATGTAAGCAATAATAAAAGTTTGAATTAGTCCACCTAAAGAATGTCCAATAAATGATATTTTTGTTAAATTCTCTGAATATAATTCAGAAACCAAGTATTCAGCAGCTTGCTTCCCCAAGAATTTCACACCTTTTTCAGTACGACAAACATTCCCATGAAACCCACGAACAATAATATTTTCATCATTTCGTGAAGCCAATTTATCTAATTCATCCTTGATATAAAACATATCTGCACCAGTATTACTATGCAACCCATGACTTAAAAACACTAAGTGCACTGGCTTATTGGGTACTGGTTTTGGTAAATTCCATAAATCTAAAGTGTCTCTTCTATTAACAACAATATTTCTATTCAAACTTCCTTGTTTTGAGCATTTGAGATCCAATGCTTCTGAAGTTGAAGTCACCAACAATTCAAACCCAACTTCTGTTGTCGGATTGAAAATAACCTGACTTATAACATCCACTATCCAAATATATTTTCCTTTTATTGTATGTAATGACAATTCTTTAATGAATGATTTCCCAGGATTCAAATTTGGATCAAAACTTGGTTGATCTGCGGTGACAAAGGTGGTTTTATTATGGTCAAAATCTTCCGTTCGTACATCCACGTATAATATGTAAGGACCCATAAG
The DNA here is from genome assembly GCA_030573755.1 of Starmera amethionina. NCBI lineage: Eukaryota > Fungi > Ascomycota > Saccharomycetes > Phaffomycetales > Phaffomycetaceae > Starmera > Starmera amethionina. Next base: position 45,160 of record JAJMDW010000213.1, read on the forward strand.
AAACGCAGCTCTGAGTGGTATAGGTTCAATGTTTTTGACTTTTAGCCATAGTGAGTTCAGTGATAATTTAGATAGATCTGTAAGTTGGTCTTCTGGTTCATATGTGATGATGTACCGTTCCAATTGGCCTACTTTCACCGACCGTCTGGACCTGTAAAGGATGTCTGACTCCATTCTTTCTATTAACAAAGTTAATCAAAATATTGCCAATATTGATCAAAATAATTTTTTTTTATTGTACAGGACATACAAAAGAGATGCGTTTTATAGTTTTCTATATACAATTTCTGTTCAACGGTTTTACGACTTAGTTTCCTCCAGCTCTCTAAGAAGCTGCTCAGCTTTAAAAGCAGCATCTTGTTGTGTCAATGCATCAATAATATCGTCCAATTTCTCACCACTTTTCACACCATCGACATCATAAGAAGTGAATCCACATCTATGATCGGTGATTCTGTTTTGAGCAAAATTGTAGGTTCTGATTTTATCCGATCTATCAGTGGTGCTCACTTGATCTGTTCTTAATTTTCTCTCTTTTGCTTCTTTTTCCAAACGTTCTTTCTCTGCAATTCTACTTCTTAAGATCATATACGCTTTAGCTTTATTTTTATGCTGGGAACGTTCATCTTGCATGGAGACAGTGATACCAGTGGGTATATGTGTTAATCTGACTGCCGAGTCTGTGGTATTGACGTGTTGCCCACCTTTCCCACTTGATCTCATAATATCAATTCTAACTTCATTTGGAGCAAAAGATCTTTCATCAGCACTTTCATCTTTACTTTCACCCATATATGGCAACACAACAACACCTGCTGTAGAAGTTTGGATTCTACCCTTTGTTTCTGTTTCTGGGACACGTTGGACACGATGAACACCAGCTTCAAATCTTAATTTATCATAACTTCCTGGTTCATTGATAACTAGAATAGCTTCTGTTATTCCATTACCTTGTGTGTTTATTGACTTAGAGACAATATTATGTTTCCAATGATGATAGTCTGCGTACCCAATGTACATATTTAACAAATCTTCACAAAAGATCATGGCTTCAGTTCCACCAATACCTGGTCTTAATTCTAACATTGCTGGTTTATCAGCAAATTCATGTTGAGGCAACAGCCTCATTTTTAGTTTCTGTGCAGTTTTAGCTAGCTCAGGAACAATAGATTCTAATTCACTTTGAGCATCTTCAGCTAATGAATCGTCTTGAAGTAAATTTTCCAATTCTTTGTAGTTGATTAACTGTGTTAAGTAATCTCTGAAAACCTCACAAACTGCTGACAGTTTTGAGTATTCTTTTGCATCTTGTGGGGATAAAACCTCACCAGCAGACATACGTTCTTGGAAACTAGTGAAATTGACTGATAATAACTGTGCTCTTTTCAAAAGAGTAGGATGCAGTTCTTCGAATTCTGGAGCATCTGAAGCAAATCTTTTTGATGACACAAAGCAATATGGCTTGTAAGCATGTATCACGCCCAAACGAGTCACCAAGGACCGCCTTAAACCAAACATTTGATGCAACAATTGAATAAATTCAACTCAGTACATATGTAACAAAAATATTTTTTTTTCCTTCTATACATACATAAGTGAAAAATCGAGTTTTGAATCTTAATATCAAATACATATGTAGATTGAAGAGAGTTCCAATTGGAGTTACTGGTTGATTGTCATTTCAAAAGCAGAAAATAATGGAACGCTACTCTAAAAACAAACGAGTGGGTGAAGGTACCTATGCGGTGGTGTATCTAGGTAAACAACTTGAATCAGGCAGAGACGTGGCCATCAAGGAAATCAAAGCAGGTCAGTTCAAAGATGGGTTGGATATGAGTGCTATTCGAGAAGTTAAGTATTTACAAGAACTGATTCATGTGAATGTGATTGAATTGGTTGATGTTTTTTCAGCTGATGATTCGTTGAATTTGGTGCTGGAATTCTTGCCAGCAGATTTGGAGATGATCATCAAGGATCGCAACCTATTGTTCAGTCCCGCTGATGTCAAGTCATGGATGTTGATGACACTACGAGGTGTGCATCATTGTCACAGAAATTTCATTCTTCATCGAGATTTGAAACCAAATAACTTATTATTAGCACCAGATGGACAACTCAAGATTGCTGATTTTGGGTTAGCACGGTCTCTTGGAGCACCGAATGAAGATTTGACATATAATGTTGTTACTAGATGGTATAGAGCCCCAGAATTGCTGTTCAAGGCAAAACATTATACAGAAGCAGTGGATACTTGGGCAGTTGGGATTATATTTGCAGAGCTGATGCTGCGTGTGCCTTATTTGCCAGGAAGAGACGATATAGATCAGCTGGATGTGACTTTCAAGGCACTGGGGACACCTACAGAAGATACATGGCCGAATGTGACAAGTTTGAGTGGGTACGACAATATCAAAATTTATCCATATCCAACCAGACAGGAATTAAGAAATAGATTTATTGCAGCTACTGAAGGAGCACTAGACCTGATGATTGGTCTAACTGAAATGAATCCAGGAGTAAGATGGAGCACAGAGAAAGCTTTGATGTGTGGGTATTTCAAAGAAGCACCGGTGCCCACTGAGCCTAGCAAGCTGCCGAAAATTAGCAAATAGAACAGCACTGAGTTTTGTTTTGTGTATGGCTGCTTTAATTTGTTTTATACACCACTAGTAAATAGAATTCGATATATAAATATATATAGTTCATCAGAAATTGTACATTTTTAGAACTCAAGATACTGAAATTTCAAGGAAAATTAGTTCTTTGAGTCAAACAGCAACACCCCACACAAAACTACTGATTACAACTGGTCAAATCACATGCTATGGAACAATCCACCAGGAAAAAGAAGCAGAGAATCATTGCCCCAGAGCTTAGAAAGAAAGTTGCACAGGCCTGCGATCAGTGCAAGAAGAGAAAACAGCGTTGCAACGGTATCAGTCCATGCGAAACATGTCTGCGCAAGTCCCTTGAGTGTACATACAAAGCGATTGACAAGCGTCTGTTCAGACCCTCAAAGAAGGAGATTGAACGTCGAAAGCTGGAGAAACAGGTTAAAGAACTAGCCGAAAAGGATGGTAGTAATAATAATAATAATAATAATAATAATAATACCAGTACTGGTAATAATAGTCAGTTTAGTAGCACAGGCTTTGATTGCACACCATCTTCCAGCATTCCAAACATCACCCCACATAGCAGTTCCACATTGAAGACTTCACGAATGAAACAACATGTCTCAGTCAATTATATTCCAGCAACTCTACAACCTTTATTAAATTTCCCAACAGACCCAGTGAAACTGGATGATACGCACCACGATGAATCTCTGTCTGCTGTTGATAATGGGCACAACTCCAGGCTCTTGTATGACAAAGAAGGCAACTTAAGATACGTTGGTGAAAGCTCCGCGTTATCATTCTTATTACAATGCCGAAAAGTTTATCAAAGAGTGTTGGGTGCATCTAATTTCACTACTGAAAGTGATCGTTTTGATCTTTTTGATGCTGAAAAAGAATATGTCAATGGTGAAGTTATTGGAATTCCAGAATTTCAATACTCGAAGCATTTGTTAGGATTATATAAAGCTAATATAAATGATGTGGTTTATGTTTATGATAATGATAAATTAGACGTTTGGTTTACAAAAATCCACGATATGAAGGACAGATCAATGCATATTCCAAACCCAGATTTATGTATATTGTCATTAATAATGGGAATTGGTTCTGTTTTCGCAGAGTCTGAAAGAAGAAGAAATATTTTTCCCTTCCCAAATGAATCATTTATTCCACCTCAACTATTTTTATCAAGTGCTCAATCTTTGTTATTTAATACTCAAGAAGATGCTGGAATATGGCTTGTGGAGGTAAATTTATTACTATCACTCTATTATCAAAATAATGGAAGAAGAAGCACGTCATGGATGAAATTAGGTACAGCTATAAGAAATGCTTTTTCTTTAGGAATGCATAGAAAATATATCAATGACTCATTCAATGATCCAAGTTATATTCTTCATAGAAGGAAACTCTTTAGAAGTTTATATATCATGGATAGAATTTCTGCACTTAATTTAGGACAATGTTTAACTATCAATGATCAAGACTGGGATGATAAAGCTTCATTATCAGCTTTGGATGATCCACAGCAAGAAATGTTACATAGTTGTATCCTTATTGGTAAGATCCTTAGAAATGTCTATTTTAATCCAACTGTTAACTGGAAATTGGCCAACAAGTTGGCAATTGATTTGAAAAATTTGACTGTTAATAGTACGATGGGGAAAGCTTTTGCCACAGATTCTGATGTTCAAGCATTAAATCCAGATAACAACAATCATTCAACTTTATTAATGCATTTATGTCATTTATGTGGTGTTGTTGCACTAGCAAGACCTTTTTTCCATTTTGTTCTTTTGAAGAAATTGAAGTTTTTTAAACAAAAAGAAAATGAAGCTGTTCGTTGCCAAAACTATTTTAAGATTTTGAGTTTTTATCAATCATGTGCGAAATCTTCGTTATTGATCATTAAATTAGTTGAATACTTTTTCTTGAAAAATATTCAACCATTAAAACCACTTTTCCTAATTGTATGCACTTTCCATTCAGGTTTAGTTGTTGGAATGGTGCTACTCTTAAAGGCAAAACACGTTGATGATGGTATTTTCACCAATGAAGATGTTGTTGATTTAATGAGTGATAATAGTTTGAATTATTGGTTGAATGCAATGAATTCTGCTATAAACATTTTAAAATATTATGGTGAAGTTGATGAATCTTTCAAACGTTATGCAGATATTTTGCAAAATATGTTAGAAGCTTCTAAAATTCCTGATGTTATAACCCAAGATGCTAATCAAGTTCTTGTTAGCAATAATAATAATAATAATAATAATAATAATAATAATAATGCTAATAATAATGGCAGTAAGAACACAGCTCCAGCTTCACAACAATTCCCAGGAATGCAGCCGATTTCAACTTCAAATCAAAATGTGTTCAATCAAACATCACCATTCCCACAATATGCAATTCCAAACCATCAAATTCCAAATATGCCATTTACTAATGTCCCAAACAACGGCTTACCACAATATAATCCACCCCGTTTTTTTTTGGATAAACAAGCTCTTCAAGATACTGGTATGAAATTTGAAGAGTGGTTATTACCAACTAATGGACTAAATGACTTCCCATCTGATTCAAGTGAAACAAATAAAGACGATTTGCTGAACGAGTTCCAACTGGGGAGTTTTCCAAAACATGATGGACAATTTCTGGTTGATGTTATTTATAATGTTGTTGATCAAAATATGGATTTAACTAACGCCAGTAATTCTACAAACTCCAATAGTTCTAACAATCTCAATAATGAGACGGAGAACCGTACAAACCCGTAAAGTAAACTTTGTGTTAATACTTAAAGATAGACTAATAATTTGATGTATTTTTATTGTACAGTAACAGTATTTCCACATTTGTAGATTTTGATACAGTAGTTTGTGAGGGAAATTTTACATAAAAATTGGTAAAAATTACTTATGATTTCCAAATTCCAATACATATCAATAACCATTGAAATGGCAGAATCAACCAACAAGAAGCCAGAAGAGCACCTCTTGCCCTTTGCAGATGCTCCAACAATAGGTACTCCACTTTTTTTTACTTTCGTTGTGAACAAAACTAACTTTTTTTTTTTTTAATATAAAAGTCAGAGCACATCAAAAAGATTCTTATTTTGAATCAGTTTTGAAGCTCAAACTTCAAGACGCCCTACAAGTGTTAACCACACAACGGTTTGTTCATACACACCCGGAAGAAATAGCAGTGTTTGCAAAAGCCTTGTATTTGGGTTTGACAACGTTAATTGGATCAAGAAGTTTGGGTGAAGAATATACTGATTTGATTTATGTCACTAGGGATGGGAGAAGGATACCCAATTGGAAAGTAATTTGTTTTTGGTTATTTTATTTGGAAGATCTTCATAGCTAGTATTAACAATATTTTTTTATTTTAGACAAGATTGGGGTTTTTAACTTCATATGCTATATTACCATATTTAATAACAAAGTTATTAAGGAAATACTTCCCTTACAGCAATAAAAAAGAAGAGGATGACGATGAAAAAAGACAGAAAACTAAAGGAATGTCATTACTGAATAAATTTTTGTCGCAATTATCTTATTCCACTGTTTTAGATTTTTTTATGAACCTCCATTTAGCAGTTTTTTATTTAACCGGAACTTATTATCAATTTAGTAAACGAGTTTTTGGGTTAAGGTACGCTTTTGGTCATCGAATGGATAAAAATAATAGACCATCAAGTGGTGGTTATGAATTTTTAGGGGCAACAATTCTATTACAATTATCAATTAAAATTTTTCAAGTTTTCAAGAAATTGAAGCAAGAAAAAGATGAAGAAAAAGAACAAGATACACAACAAAATAATAATAAAATTTATAAAATTCCTAAACCTGATGATTCCAAAAACATTGATTTATCAAATCCAAAAGTTTTAGAATATATACCTGAAAATTCAAGAAAATGTGTGTTATGTCTTTCATATATGATAAATCCAACATGTGCACCATGTGGTCATGTTTTTTGTTGGGATTGTGTTTTGGATTGGAGTCGTGAACATCCGGAATGTCCATTATGCAGACAGCATCTTGTTGAGCAAAGTTTGTTGCCATTACGATAAATATATATCGGTTATTTAAAGTGAAAATAATATATTAAATATATGAATTTTAAAAAAAGAAAAAGAAAAAAAAAAAAAAAACAGAGAGATAGTCTAATAAGCACCAGATTGAAACAACACAATTTTCTTTTTCTTTTTATTTTTTTTACCATTAGTTGGTAATGAATCATCAATTGATGATAAATCAAATGAATCGGTAGAAGTGTTCCCATTAGATGAGTTATTTACACCTGAAGGATTTGACCATACTCCATTACCAACAGGAATAGGATTCACTCTTGGAATGACTTTTTTCTTTGGTAAAGTTGGTAATGCAGGAAATAATTCTTCATTAATTTTAACATTTGATGGTTTTGATTTTGGAACTGATCTAGTAGATAAATAATTTGGTGTATAATTAGATGATGCAGTTGGTCCTCTATTGATTTGAACCTTGGTGCGTGGTGCAGGTTGTAAATTTGCAAAAGATTTATACTTAACAGTTGTTTTAACTGGTGTATATGATGATGATGGGGTTGGTAATGCTGGAAATTTATCTTCGAATGTTGTTTTAACTGTTGTTTGTTTAGTGGCTTTAGAGCCCCAACTGGATCCATAAACATTGACTGATGATGATGAACCTGGTAATGCTGGAAATTTTTCTTCATGCTTGGAGACATTTTCATGTTTGGTGACTAGTTTTGATAATTCTTGATTTTTTTTTGAGTTTTTGGGGAAAATTTCTGCTAAATCATGAATTAATAGGTATATTTCATCTTCAGTATTTTGTTTAAAAATGTTTTCATAAGAATTTATCACTTGGGATTCTGTTAATTTATCATATTTATAATCTGTGTTGGTTTTTTTGAATTGTTCCATCAATTTTTGATCATAGTTCACATAATGACGTGCTCTTTCTTCTAAACGTAGTTTTTTGACTTCTAGGTTGTTATTATTATTATTATTGCTAGATGATCCACCATTTGAAACTGGACGGAAAGTGGATAACTGAGAACGGAATTGTGATTTATTCCCATTGGATTTGTTAAATGATGTTCCAACAACATTACCAGCAAGACCAGGATGTTTAGTCAACATATGAGCTTGTAAATCCAAATCATCAGCAAAAACAACAAATTTTTCATCTAAACATGATTGAACATTACAAATATAATGATCTCTTTTGAAATGTTCTTCTAATGAGTTGTAGTTTTTGAAATATTGAGGGTTTGAAGAATCTATTTGATCACAAACATGACATTTTTCATGATTTTGTCTTAAATGAATCATTAATTCATCTTCTGAATAGAATCTTTTAGATTTACAGAATTTACATAAAGGATGCCCATTGAAACCTTCTTCATCGCCCACACTTTGATGTTTTTGTAATTGCTTGGAGCTGTATAACTTCAATTCATAAGGGAATGCCTTTTTGTTTGTTGAACAAAGGATACAATAATGTTTATTATGAGAGACAACATGTTCACTTAATTTGCTGAATGAGCCAAAGATCTGATGACAATCGGGACATGCATTTATGAGCAAGTTTAGAGTAGCATCACGGGCTTTAAAAGATGTGAATTGAACTTTATAAGTTGTATCAGTTTCCACAATGTCATTCAGATCAATATCGTTATATTCTTTGTCAATTTGCTCTGTTATTATCATATTCTCCTTTTCAGTTCTGCACACCAGACACTGTGTTTTCTCATACAAAGCTCTTTGACGGAACGCACAACGGTGACATGTCTTGTGGTTACATTCAGACAAGGCAGCATATTTGATGGTGTTGGCACAAACAATACACTGGAATTCATCGTCGGAGTCTAAACCATCACTTGATTTGAAAACCGGTTTGTTGTTTTGTGTGGTACTAGCCGTTTTTTTGGACTTATTTTGTGAGTTGATGCGTCTATTTGGTTTTTTGTTGGTATTAATACTGCTCATTGCACGTTTTGGTAGCGATACTATGCTGTTCCGGAGTGTTGGAAGCCAGTTCAAATGGTATATTGCTTGAGTACACACAGTTCTGAAGCACGTCTAAATGATCTCAGGATCCTTCTGAGGACTGTAAACCAGCGTGTTTCAAGCAAATAAAGAAAGACAATTATCGTTAATTCTTCTTTTCAATTTCATCGACAGCAGAAAAAAAAAATCAAAAAAAAAAAAAATCGAAAAAATTTAAAGAAAAATCACGTGCATTTTTGCTTGTTTTGAAATTGAAAACAAGCTTTTTTCTTTGTTTATAAACTTCGAGTTGTATGATGTGTTTAGTCCATAGTCCCACACAAGGTGTCCACAGAGTTAATCGATTTGTTTTCAAATGGCTTCAAATAGTGGAGTTTAGACAACTCTTCAATGAGTTATTTGACCGTCATTTGATGACAGACAATGATGAACCAAATAACATAAAATAATAAAATACATATTACAATAAAATACTTGGTGAACTAGCTGTTCACAAGTGGAAGATCTCTTAGAATAATAAAAGGTTTAGTCTTCACCACCATTATTAACATTATTTGTTTGATCACTTTTTTCTTTTACTCAGAAATTTTGTACCTTAAAAATAAAATAAAAGTTCAAATCAAATCTTGAAAAAAAAAATCTTCGTATTCAATGAATCTTTCGGACAAATTTATACCAAAACGCTGAATAAAATGAACGTCAGTGCCACTTTGAACGTTCTACGATTAGCATTCAATCCATCACTATGCTTACCACACCAGGTTGTGTCTTCTTTTGACAAAATTACCATTCCAATCAAGTTCCCTGCAAATTCAGATATTAAAGCGATTGTTTTGGATAAAGATAATTGTTTTGCTAAAGCCCATGATGATAAAGTGTGGCCAGAATATAAAGTATCACTATTGTAATACGTTTTGGTATTGACAAACAACTAACTTTTTTATAGCAAGCTTGGGAATCTTTACGTCAGAATTATCCAGATGCAAAGTTATTGATTGTTAGTAACTCAGCAGGAACAAATGATGATCCAAATCATAAACAAGCACAGTTTATTGAAAAAACTACAGGGGTGAAAGTGTTGAGACACTCTACTAAAAAACCGGGTTGTCATGAAGAAATCATGAACTATTTCATTGAAAATAAAATCTGTGATAAACCAGAACAAGTTGTGGTGATTGGAGATAGATTATTTACTGATGTGTTAATGGCCAATATGATGGGTGCTTGGAGTATATGGGTAAGAGACGGTGTTGTACGTTCAGAGAGTTTGATTTGTAAAATTGAAAGAAATTTGTATCAAAATTTGACTAGTGGTACAAACCCAATGTTCCCACCATTTCCTAAAAACTACACAAAAAAATAAACTTGATAATATTTCAACTGTATTAAAACAACAAGAGGTTTGCAAAAGATGGAAAGAAATGGGTTAGATGCAGTGGCACAAATAGGTCCAAATACTTTTGTTAAATCAAATGATAAACTTTATAATTCCAAAATGGCAGATATTTGTTTGAATTTTTATGTTGTGTTTTTAACTCTTCAGTATTTGTTTGCATTCATAGCCAGTCCATTTGATGATATTGAAAATCGTCCTCCTGTTTGCTTTTTAGCTTATTCATTTTCTGTTATAGTGGTATGTGGTGACTTCTCTTCATTCATCTTCCAATAATAACCTTTTTTTCCCCCACATAGTTCTTCATTAGTGCGGTATGTTTACCTATACAAGTTGCTACTATTCCAACTTGGTCGGCTTTTAAAACACATGTTTTTTCATTAGTTGGTCAGTTTATGGTGTTGGTTCTTCATTTAGCTGCGTTTATTCAAGTTTTTACAGTCAAAGAAAATTTTATTTATGCTAGTGAAGACATATATGATGAAGACCTGACTTTTTATATTAAACTTATCACAATTTGTTGTTTGGTGAATTCATTTTGTGTTTTGTGAGTTATTTTCAGTCTAAATTGTGTTGAACAGTATACTAACAATTAACCAGTTTTCTTCAACTCCTTAACACATTTATGTACTACAGAGCATTTTTCATGATGGTGAATGGTAAAGCATTGGATCATAACTTACAACCAGTGGAAATGACTAGCAATAAATTCAAAAAAGGTGAGATTATTACCGATGTTGCTCTGAAAGTGTCCAAACTCCCAGATGAAATGCTCGACCGGGTAGATGCCAGCTTTAAATAATAAATTTCTATTCCTATTAATTCATTAAATTTTAATCAAATTCAAGCTCATCGCTTTTGTATGTAAAAAATAAAATAAAAGTAAAATTTTAACAGACATAAAAAAAAAAAATTCTTTGATATTTCTAAAGACTGTTCAGCTGTTGGAAAGATCTTAAAGAAAACAAAAATGGACAGTTTTATTGGTCACAGCGACGAAGAAGAACAACAGAAACATAACAAAGTTGACTTGAAATTGCACGATTTGGACAGTGATGAAGAATTTTATGGGCATGCTCAGAATTTGGACTCAGATGAAGAAGATGAGTTGATTGAAACTAAGAGTAAGAAGAAGAAAGTTGATGTGTTTGATAAAGCAGGTAAAGACGATGAGGAGGACGAAGACGAAGATGATGGTGATGATGATAAGAAAGATGAAACTATGAAAGAAACAAAAGAAACCAAATCGAGTGAGTCTAAAGAAGAACAAGATAATCGTAATGAATTATTTAGAAAATCAAAACTTGCAAAACTAAAATCTAAATCAAAACCAAAAGGTAAAACTGGTGTTGTTTATATATCCAAGATCCCACCATATATGAAACCAGCTAAAATGAGACAGATATTATCAAGATTTGGTGAAGTTGACAGATTATTTCTTAAAAAAGAAGATTCATTAAAATATAAGAAAAGAGTTCGTTATGGGGGTAATAAAAAAGATATGTATGAAGAAGGATGGGCTGAATTTATTAGAAAAAAAGATGCTAAAACTTGTGCTGAAACTTTAAATGGTAATATTTTAGGAGGTAAAAAGGGAAATTATTATCATGATGATATAATGAACGTCAAATATTTGTCTGGTTTCAAATGGGCTGATTTAACTGAACAAATTTCTAGAGAACATGAATCTAGAGAGGCTAGATTACACATGGAAGTTGAGCAATCTAAGAAATTGAATAAAGCATTTATCACCAACGTTGAGAAATCCAAGATGATTAAAAACATTCAAAAGAAGAAAGCAGAAAAAGGTGAGGCACCACTAGAAACAGATATTGAGATTAGAAGAACGTTTGAGCAAAGAAAAGTCAATTCTATCAGAGCAGATGGTCCTAAAGAGTACAAGACGAAGAATAATGATAGTTTGAACGATGTTTTGTCTAGTGTTTTTTGATCTTTTTTTTTTCTTTCTTGATTTTTTTTTTTTTTGATTCGTTAGGCATAATTAAGTATAAACAGTCTGTTAATAAAGTCAATTCTCTGTAGCTCTGATACCAGTAATATAAGTAATCTTAATAAATCAAAAAATTAAGTTCCGGCTCATCGCCCTCGGAAATTTGAAAAAAAAAAAAAAATTTTTTTTTATTATAATTTTTTTTTGCCAGCCTTAAAAACTTTTCAACTTCACTAAACAACTTTTCTCACAACTTCAACACCAATTCAATCAATTTATAAGGCAAAAGACAGAAAATGGGTGTTGCAAAGAAAGAGAAAACACGTCGTGTACGTGAAGGTGATAACAGAGACAGTAACATGAGAGTCAAGGGTGAGAATTTCTATAGAGATGCTAAAAAAGTTGCCCATTTAAACATGTATAAACAGGGTAGAGCCATTCGTAATAAGAAAGGTGAAATAATAAAGGCTGCCGCGTTACAAGATACTACTGCTCCAACTGCAAGAGTTGATCCTAACCGTCGTTGGTTTGGGAACACTAGGGTCATTTCCCAAGATGCACTATCTCATTTTAGAGAAGCTTTGGGTGAAAAAAAACATGATTCTTATCAAGTTTTATTAAGAAGAAATAAATTGCCAATGTCATTATTGGAAGAAAAAGATTCGAATGAATCTCCAACAAGTAATATTTTGGAAACTGAAAGTTATTCATCAACTTTTGGACCAAAAGCTCAAAGAAAAAGACCAAGAGTGGCAGTTTCAAGTTTAGAAGAATTGGCACAAAACACAGATGATGCAGCTACTCAATTCCAAGAGAAAATTGAATTGGATTCAACTTTGGGTTTAATGGGTGATGTTGATACCGATGGTTGGACTGAAGAGGCAAAAGAAGCTATTTTCCATAAAGGTCAATCTAAACGTATTTGGAATGAATTATATAAAGTCATTGATTCTTCTGATGTTGTTATCCATGTATTGGATGCAAGAGATCCAATGGGTACAAGATGTGCCAGTGTTGAACAATATATCAAAAAAGAAGCTGCCCATAAACATCTGATTTTTGTTTTGAATAAGTGTGATTTAGTTCCAACTTGGGTTGCAGTGAGTATTTCAATCTATTGATTAACTTTTTTTTTTCTAGTGATTACAATTCATATCAAATGATTGTTTTCTTCTTTTTTTTTTTCCCCTATTCAACACCAAAGATTTTGTCAGGACTTTATACAAATATTTTGTTCAATTTTTTAATTGATCAAATCAATCACGTTTTTAGTCTGTTACATCTTTGGAAGAATAACTGTATCCGCCTTCCGGTTGCTCGTTCTGAGTTTACTGGTTCCGTTGTTTCGTTTTGAAATTTAACGGTAGGATTAACTGATGGTCTTATGAGTTGAACTCAGAATCTACTATTTTGTGGAATTTCAATTGATGATGTTCGTAGTAAAGACTTTAACACTTTTTTTTATTTATATATATATATCTATCTTATAGGGGGAAAGAAAAAGAAGAAGAAATCTTTTGTGTGGAAAGTTCATTGGACTCAAAATGTTTTCGAATTATAATTCGATAAAGATTACTAACTATAACAAACAGGCTGCTTGGGTTAAACATTTATCTAAAGATTATCCAACATTAGCATTTCACGCTTCAATTACTAACTCTTTTGGTAAAGGTTCTTTGATTCAACTATTACGTCAATTTTCATCATTACATGCTGATCGTAAACAAATTTCAGTTGGTTTTATTGGATACCCAAACACAGGGAAATCAAGTATCATCAACACTCTAAGAAGAAAGAAAGTTTGTACAGTTGCCCCAATTCCAGGTGAAACTAAAGTTTGGCAATATATTACATTGATGAAGAAAATCTTTTTAATTGATTGTCCAGGTATTGTTCCTCCATCAAGTAAAGATTCTTCTGAAGATATTTTATTTAGAGGTGTTGTTAGAGTTGAACATGTTCAACATGCAGAACAATATATCCCAGGAGTTTTGAAAAGATGTAAAAGACAACATTTGGAAAGAACTTATGAAATCTCAGGTTGGAATAATGCCACAGAATTTATTGAAATTTTAGCAAGAAAACATGGTAGATTATTGAAAGGTGGTGAGCCTGATGAACAAGGTATTGCCAAACTAGTGATTAATGATTTTAATAGAGGTAAAATACCGTGGTTTGTTCCACCTCCAGAAGATGAAAATAGACCAAGAAAGAAACTAGAGGAAGATGACGCTGAAGAAGAAGAGGAAGCCGATGAAGAAATCATTGAGGAACCAGCTGCTACTACAGGTGCTGCTGAAGAAGAAGGCGAATGGAAAGGAATTCAAGATTAGGTTTTTTTTTTTCTTTTCTTTCTGTATTTCATATTTTTTATTATTTTTGGGATATTAATTGGGTATATATTAATTTTACATACAACGTTTATTTGCATTTTATCATTTGTTTTGTTTTGTTTTGTTTTGTTTTTATTTTCTTTTGGACTTTAAATGAATGAAATGTTTGACTAGAATTTTGCTTGATTCAATTGTAAAGAGTTCAAACAGTAAACTTTTTTAAATCTGAGAAAGAAAAAATAAAAAATAAAAAAAAAAATTGAAATTTGTAAATAAGCTGAATTGATGAATTTATAGAGGCAGATCGCAGTGAAATTGGCGATGGAGATTGACGAAGCAAGAATTGCAAAGATATCCAGCGAGTTACACAAAAACATCCATGATCAAATATCTTTCAACTCTCAACTTACACATGGATTTCAACTTGATTCACTACTTACAGACATCCATCAATTTCTACCATGTCCACATTTACTCAACCAGCAGCTATCTGTATACATCAATGCACTATCAGATGCATATATACAAGATCCAATGGTAGCTAGAGGCTGGGTACCACAAGTCTTCTATACGTTTGGTAAATTGATTTCTGGTAAAAAATTAATTGCCTATTTAAACACTGATATCAAAGTACTACCTCTAATTCTCAATCAATTTGATAATGACAAGTTACACTGGCAAGAGGAGTATTTGCTGCTCTGTTGGTGTTGCGTTTTAGTGCTTATCCCATTCAAACTTGAACTTTTTGATAATAATGTCCATGAAAAAATGTTTGCTATTGGATTAAAATATTTAGAAAAACCAGATCCAATTCAATCATTAGCATCAAGATTACTTGCATCATTGGTGATGAGAAGTGATTGTAAAAAAATAAGAGATAAGCTATTCTATGAAATAATATTTAATACTAAAATTGTATCAAATGGATATTTAATGGTTATAAACATTTGTCTTCAAAAAGATCCCAAATTTTCATTGATTGAATATCCAATCTTTGAGTTTTTAAGCAAACAACAAGGTGGTGTTGATAGTAAAATCATTATTAAAATTTATTCTAAATTAATTGAATATTATCTAATTGAAACAGATGATTTAATAGAAGAATCAAATAATTTGATTAAATGTGAAGAAATTATCAATTTTTTTTTTGCAAATTTAAATAATAGTAATACTGATTTTAGATACATCATTGCAAGAAAATTTGGGAAATTAATAAATAAATTAGATGAATGTACCAAAATTGATGTTGTATTAGATATAATTGATGAAACAACCAAACTTTTACAAACCACAAATATTGACGAAATTAATACTGATTTATTACATTCCTATTTATTAACAATTGCAGAGTTGTTAAGAATGCAGCTGATTAGTAGTTTTGGAATCAAATCAATTAATAAAATTTTATCTATAACAATGTTTTTCCAACAAAGAAAATTGACATTTATTAGTGGTTCAAACATTAGAGATTCAAGTGCATTTATTTGTTGGTCATTATTCAAATATAATAAAGAAATTGATGTTGATATATGTTATGATTTGTTGGTTAAGATGTTATTGGTTGTTTGTTTTGATAAAGATATAATGATTAGAAGAGCATTTACTGCTGCAATTCAAGAATTATTAGGTAGACATGGTAATTTAATTTGGCAAAGAAAATTTAATGATGAAGAAAATGATGGGAAAAATATTAGAATCATTGAAACATTGGATTATGTTGAATTAGGATCAATTGAAAAAGCTTATGGTGAAATAAGTTTTAAGATTTTACAAATCTTACCTATTTTACAGGAAGATTTTATTAATTTCATTAAAGGAAATGTTTTCAATCATGATGAAGAGTTGAGTAAATTAAGTTGTAAAACTTTGAAACTATTGTGCAATGAAGAGAGTAATGTTGATTCAATTATTGATGAAGTTTTAACAGCTCCATTGAAGTATCATATTTTTTATAGTTTATCGGAATTGTTACCATTATCATCAAATTCTAGAAATTTGGAAAAAACATTGACTTTATTTGAAATTGAAAAAATAGATCATCATAAAGCTTCTAAATTTCAAATGATTTCATATTTGAAACTATTAAGTACATTAATCTTGGTTGGATATAAACCCAAATCAAATGAAATGACAAATTTATTCAATATAATTAGAATTGAAAACACTGAAATTTCAGAGATTTTGTATGAGATCACTTCAAACTTGGCTTTTACAAATGAGTATTTTGTTAAATGGACGTATTATATCAAAAATAATAATTATAATTGTGCATTCACTATCGGGAATTTATTAAGTTCAACAAATTTGATTAAAATCATTGAATTATTAACAAACATTAGAATTGATGCAATTATAAGATCCACTATGATTGATTCAATATCTAAAACAATTCAGCAATGCCGTGACAAGAAATTGGTTGAATGTATTATTGAACAATTGGATGATTATAGTATATCAGAACAAGGAGATGTTGGAAGTAAGATTAGAATGTCAGCTATTAAATGTATTGATTGTAATTTTGATGTGTTTGTTGAATATAAAGAAATGATAGAGTTGAAGTTGTTAAGATTAGCATGTGAACCAATTGATAACTTAAGAAAACAAGCATTTATTTTATTATGTCGTTTTAAAGAAGTTAAGTTAGTTGTTGAAAATTTTAGTATTGATGAATATTTCAGTGAATTATTGAAATTTTTCCATAAGTATTATATGGATGATAAAATTATTACAAAAGAGTTTTTAAAGGGGTATTGTTTTGTTGGTGGTGCTTTGAAATCAACAGATAATTTAATTGTCAGTTCATTGAATAAATTTTTGGAATATTATGATGGATTAGAAATTGAGGAACAAAATTTCATGTTATTGATGATTTTCAGTAATTTAAAACCTCAAGTAGTTAATAAAGAAGCCAATGAATTTGTTAAACAGAGGTCAGTTAAAACAGTTGTTGTTGGTTTGAATTTTGTTGCAAGATTATTAGAACTGAATTTACAAATTCCAAAAGGGTTTAATATAGCAGGTGTTTATGCTAGGATTTATAATTTACAAGTGACTTCTAGTAATATAAATAGGTTAGATGCTAGTATTAAGATCATGAGATGTTTGTATTTACAGTGTGGGTATGAAGATGCTTTCAAAAGACTTGTTGATTTATTGAATCATGATATTATTAGAGTAAGAACCATGGCAGCTGATCAGTTATTTATAATATTCACTGAACAGCAACAATTCGAAAAGATTGAGATGCTAAAGCAATTGGATATTAAGGATAAAACTACAAAAGAATTAGATTATTTTTTCATCAATTGAAAGCTAATATACACCCGATACCCAGATTGAATTCTATTATACATTGAAACAAGCTTAGAAACCATATAAGGTACGACCTTGTCTTTTCAAAGCATAGACGACATCTAAAGAAGTAACAGTTTTTCTTTTAGCGTGTTCAGTGTAAGTGACGGCGTCTCTGATGACGTTTTCTAAGAAGGATTTCAAGACACTTCTGACTTCTTCGTAGATCAAACCTGAGATACGTTTGACACCACCTCTTCTTGCTAATCTTCTGATAGCTGGTTTGGTGATACCTTGGATGTTGTCTCTAAGGACTTTTCTGTGTCTTTTGGCACCACCTTTTCCCAAACCTTTTCCACCTTTACCTCTTCCGGACATTGTTGATTGATTATTATTTGTATTTGTATTGTTATCCACAGCAGGTTTCAACCGATATTTAGGAGGACTCGCGCTGTATTTATAATGAGAACAGAAGTGCAAAACAACAACAAATAAACAAAGGGAATAAAAAGCAAAGCAAAGAAAAAAAAAACGAAAACAAACTGCGTAATTCTAAGTCTGCAGTGCAAATCTGAGCATTTGTTTATTTTTGGGTGGCAAATTATTGTGGAGCTTAAACACGGTTTTAAATCGGTTTTGCAGCCAGAATTTTTGCAATCTAAGTGGATATTCGTCCTCCATGTAGTCCAGCTGACCATCTATCCAATTTACAGCTCTTTTCCATGAATAAAACACTTAGAAGCACTATCAAACAGCAACAACGCGTTCTGATTGGCTGTTCTCCAAGAGAAATTTAAAAACCAGACTGATTTTTACTCCAGGCAGTGCAACTTACAGCATGCCTGTGTCAGCCTGGCTGAGCCTGTTAATGTTAATTGAGAGGGAAAGAAAAACAAAAAACAGCGCTAAAAGACCACAGAAGCAGCAAAATGCACTTTTTTCCAAAGGTCACCTCATAAAGTATAAAAACCTTGCCAAATCCTTGTTTTCCTCTCCCTTTTTTTTTCTATTTGAAATCATCAAGTCATAATGGCCAGAACCAAACAAACAGCAAGAAAATCCACTGGTGGTAAAGCACCAAGAAAACAATTAGCTTCCAAAGCTGCCAGAAAATCAGCCCCAGCTACTGGAGGTGTTAAAAAACCACACAGATATAAACCAGGTACTGTTGCCTTAAGAGAAATTAGAAGATTCCAAAAATCCACTGAATTATTGATTAGAAAATTACCTTTCCAAAGATTAGTTCGTGAAATCGCTCAAGATTTCAAAACTGATTTAAGATTCCAATCTTCTGCTATCGGTGCTTTACAAGAATCCGTTGAAGCTTACTTGGTCTCCTTATTTGAAGACACCAACTTGGCTGCTATCCATGCTAAGAGAGTCACTATTCAAAAGAAAGATATTCAACTAGCCAGAAGATTAAGAGGTGAAAGATCATAAGTCTCGTGAACTTCTGATTTTAAGGTTTCTTTTTAAATGGTTATTTGTATACTAGTTAATTAATTTGACGGATGGGTTTTATTTTATTTTATTTTATCTTGTAGTCTTTTTTCATCACAGCAAAATTTCAGTTTCAAATACATACAGACATATATGTAGCAAAATAGTATAAAGTGCATGAAATTTCCAACATCTAAAGTAGCAACTTTCACTCTTAAACAATCAATCACTAATAACTATATCCACTATATCGAAGGATTGAACTTATAATGGCTTCAATTCCTCCAGCAAACTCTCCAGCAGAATCAATTTCAAAACAACTTTATTCTTCTACTAAAACTCCAATTTTACCATGGGCATTTGCAACATCTTTATTATCAACTCCATTATTTTCAAAACAAGTAGTTCTTGAACAACAATCAAAATCGTTATTAACTAAACAACTACAAACTGTTAAAATTGGTCCTTCTCCAATTAATTCCATTTTTTTCGGTTCTGCTATGGGTTTAGGTGGTTGGATTATAAAAGAAGGTGATATTGAAGATGGCTCTGGTTTTATAACTGCTTGGAGTTCTTTATATCTATTAGTTAATGGAAGATCTACTTTTAACTCTCTTAAACATGGGAAAATTTGGCCAGTGGTTTTAACTTCAATGGGGGTTGTTAATGGTTATTATTATGGTAAAAGATTCTTTTTTGGTACTGGTGAAATTAATGACGTATAATTATAAA